>JAXGGA010009635.1:0-50549 GCA_038373865.1 Uloborus plumipes
TTTCGCGTTTTCCGCCATTTTTGAAGACCCGTAGAAAAAAAAGGAGTTCATTCTAAAGACTAAAACTTATGCTGCTGGTAGTATTATGAGTACTCAAACACAGAAATAAAATAATATTGCTGAGTCTCTCTTCCTTCATAAAAATTTATGGTCTTAAAAATTACCAATTTCTACGTTTTTTTCTAGTTTTTCGAGAAAGATTTTGACCAACTTTCTTACATGATAGGGAAATTTAAAGAAGGTGTACTTAAAGGTAATTTTATGCTGAATACACTGTTTTTTAAATTATTTTGATATCTTTAAAAACGACTTGGCAATAAAATTTTTCGCAAACCCTGTTTTTCTATCAAATTTGCCAAATCGCCATTTTGAAATGGCTGCCAAATAAAAAATATAGCATGTAAATTTTTTTCAATTGCAGTTTTGTTCATGTCTACCCATAGGTAATCCATGATAAAAGAATCAGGAAAATTAAAAATGTTGAGCAACAAATTTTATTTATATTGGGTGATTTGAAATGGATTGACCCTTTTATTTATGTGGATAAACATAAAATGAAGGCTTAAATTGAAAGGAAAAAAGATAAAACTTTTGTTACAACATATGAAAAAAAAAAAGTTATTTTTTTATTTTCTATTATTAGAACTAATTTTATTCAATTTGCTTCATTTCTGTTCAGTAAAAAGTTCAATTTTGCTTTATATATAATTCTCTTTCTTTTTTCAAGAGCTATTTACTACTTTCTATGATAACATGAATTATTTTAATGAGACCACAAGGAAAAATCAACGTAAAGTAATTGTCAAGAAAATACAGCAAACACCTATTACAAGAATGTAATATCAGCATAAAAAATTCAAAAGTTTCGTTACAAGAATTAGCTTTACAATAACAAATTTATAGACCTTCAAAAGCACTGCAGCACTTTTAAAGAGTACCGAGTACTTATGCCTGCAACTTGATTTACCACTTTAATTTTTCTTCTAACTTTTTGACTATGTTTCTCATATCAGCCTTTTTTTTGAGGGGGGGGGGTGTCTGCTTTCAACTATGTGAACATTTAATTTTTTTCTTAACCTTAGGTACTCTTTTTCATCTCTTCTGTTATCAAAATAAATAATCAAATGATATCAATATATCATCAGTAATATAATTTCAACACATTAAATGCTGATACGACTTACGATTAGGACAACTATGATAGAAAATAGTGATGAAGATTGCAAAGAAGCAACATTCAAATTTTATTTTTCTCGTTTTTTTGAAATTAAGAAGTTTTTTCAGGCACTCTTGCATGGAATAGTTTTCTTTGGTTTGATGTCATAATTTCATTTCTCTCTCAAACCATATCCACATAAAGAAAGATTCCGCTAACTGACACAGTTTGACAAAGGAGTAATGACTTCAATTTGAAGTAGAATGCTACTGACTTATTCTGGAATAGGGCACTAAATTATAATTTTAATTAGTTCTTCATTTTTTGAAAGCGATCAAAAGTAGTAAGCAAATATTGCAGAATTTGACAAAATTTAAGCAAAACCGGCGATACAGCACTTGACTACAGCCATAACTTGACGCAGCGAATGATAGTGCTCAAAATGGTCATGGAATGTTCGCTACAAATTTTTAAAATACGGTTTTAGAGGAAATAAAAAGAAAATTTATTTATTTGCATTTCAACAAAGCTTTATAACTTGTGAAAAAGAAAAAAAAATCTATTTTTCACAAGAGATGTAAAAAGATTGCATTCTTCACAATGAAAAAGACCCCAGAAGCATGAAAATGGCGAAAATATTAGCTTTAATTCAATTAGCTTTAATTCATTTAATAAAATAATTCAAGAATTGCATTTTAGTTAAGCCATGATGACCTGTATTAATAATTAATAGCATAATTCTTGAAATTTTGGCCCATGCTTGAAAAAAAAAAAAATCTTTTGAAAGGTAATATTTGCAAATATTAGGGATGCACCGAGTAGCATTTTACCGAGTACCGAGTACTCGGCCTTTCACTACTCGGCCGAGTACCGAGTACCAATTGTTTTTTAAAAAAATCATTGACATAGAGCGGTACAGGGTTAGAAATCATTACAAAATTTTACTGGTCTTCTCGACCAGTGAACAGGAATATATACTGGTTAACAGACAACATCAATGGTCCACCTTCAATCATTAATCACATTTTTTTTCTTTAAAAAAAATGGTGGTCCTTGGATTGTTTATTACTTTTATGGTGATTCGCGGCGAGTTTTGCTGGTCTGGAACCAATGGACCAGTAGTAAATTCGAACCCTGACATATGAACTGATCATTGGAATGAACCTCGATATGATAGTTCTAAGAACAAAAATCCCACTGAATTTAACTTATGCATTGTGAAAAATATTTTATTTATTTTGTCAAAAATTTTAGAAAAAAGTTATTTTTAAAATGAATAAATACAAAGCATCAATTAAGTTGGAATTATATTAATCTGTTATTGATTAGTTCTAATTCTCTAAACTTGTTCGTCAAAAAAGTTCGTCAACTTTCTGGCAGTGCTTTGATGAAGTCTCAAATGCACAAGAAAATGTCAATAGTGAAAATACCACCACTGAATTCGAATATGAAGAGATGGAGTCTTTCTTTTCCGGAGAATTACTAAATAGAACAAATAGTCCTTTTGCCTGGTGGAAAAAAAGAACAAAAAAAAGTTTCCTATCTTATGCAAACTAGCAAAAAAGTTTCTTAGTACACCTTCAACTAGTGTGTACAGCGAGAGGGTTTTTTTCCGAGGCAGGTTATATTTGCAGCAGTCTGAGGAATAAGCTTTCACCAGAAAATGCTGAAAGATTAGTTTTTTTGCACCATAATTTAAGATACAACAATTTCAATTATTAAAATATTTTGCTGACATTTTCCCTTTTTTTTTAATTAAATATTAGACAATCTTTTTCACACCCTAATAAAAATGACTTAATTTTACTTCCCTGTGTTATCACTATGCCACAAGTTTGAATCTGCAAAACCATGATTTTAAAAATTCGTAATCTAAATTTTTAATGATTAGAAATATATTGGAATTTGATTGAAAGTTTCTTTTTAATGAGTTTATTAATATTCATCTTAAGGATCACTTGGACTGTTCCTGACCAAAGGTAAGTTCCCCTACACCAATATACGATATGAAAAAGTTAATTACATTTGCACATTCTTAGTTAATTTTCATGTACTGATTTGGTATTATAACTTTTTAAAAACTTATACGTAGAATTCAGTCATATTTTATAAATATATTAATTGTAAATGATTGCATTATACATATATTTGCATATTTTTAATTATTGAAAAATGTGTCTTAAACTATTCAATTTTCTACAACTACTCGGTATCGGCCGAGTACCTGACCCAAATTTGGCCGAGTACCTGACCCAAATTTGGCCGAGTACCGAGTACTCGGCAAATTGGCCGAGTACCGAATATTTACCGAGTACTCGGTGCATCCCTAGCAAATATCCTGCATGAATAATATTTGCAGGCAATTCCATGTTTCCTAGTTCAGTCAACACCTTATTTGAAGAGTTCGGATGACAAAAACTTGAGTGCTATTAAGCAAATAACTTTTCATCAAAAAAAACATCAAGAATAGGTTGTTCCACTCTTTAAGCTGTTCCCTGCCGTTTAAAAGCAACGGAACAGATCGGTCCATAATAAAGGGCAGAGGAAGTTTTTTTAAAGAAATATATGATAAAATGGGAATGAAGAGTAATAAAAAAATATGGGCTTACAAATATCAAATAAACAACAAATACGATGAAAAAACTTTAAGTACTTTCGAATAAAAACTCGCTTTGGAAAATAAAAAGTTTCCAAAAATGTAGCTCTGGTGAAAAAAAAGTTGCTTTTTAGTCAGTTTTTGCATGAAAAAGTCTCCAAAGTCGCCTAGTGACAAAAAAAAGTGGTATTTAAGTAGCCTGTGGCACCCCTGAAGAGACGACTGCACCTGACCACGGTGCTTGTTTTATTTACGAAATAAGTTTGAATGAAGACGAAATAAAGACTGAAAGAGGAGGGAGTAGAAAATCTTCAAAGATGTAGTGCAGAACGTCAAAAAGAAACAGTATCTATCAGCGTGTTTTTAAGGGACTTAATAGAAATGACAATTTACACTGCCTGTTACAAACGCTACAGCAATGAACAAATGATTGTAGCATATGTGCGGAGGACAGCAGCTGGTGGTGATGATAGTCAAGGCAGGACTGCCGTGAACAAGGAGCCCTTGCCAGTCTGGTCCCTGGACACCCTCCTCTCCCCGAGAAAATTTATGATGCTCTGATTCCATCATGCCGGCTGGTCCCCTAGTTTCCAACTAGGATGACATGGCTTCTAGTCAGCCTTGGGTCAAATCACTGCAGCTCCATTCCTTCGATCATCAAGAACTGAAGGTTTCTGTTTCAAAGATCAGTGCTTCTTGTACCGAGGAGGATACTGAGAGATTTCTTTAAAAAGTAGTAGGAACGACTTCCTGAGCATGCAAGAAACTGGGTGTGAGGGAAACAAAAGTAAAAATAGCAGAAAATCGAGCAGATGAATGAAAGAAAAATATACCTAATCGCATTGGCAGTGTAAAAGACATAGAAGCTGTTGATGCCTTGTGTCATAGGTTTTGCCGTCAGAACTGAAGCAATTAAACCCACATCTCGGTATTGACATCCCGAGACAGCAGTTTCGTCCTTATTGCTTCAGTTCTGCCTTAGCCCTGGCTCATGGGCGGTAACTCATTGCATATTACCCTTCAAGTCAGAGGCGTAGCGAGGGGTGGGCGAATCGGGCGACCGCCCAGGGCCTCGAGCCTCGCATCTCCACTTCGCCCCGAATGTTTCTCCATTCGAACTTGATTCGGAGATAAAATTTTACTAAGCATCATACTGTTGAAAACACTATTTTTTCTCGTCAAAAATATAAAAACTCGTCGGAAGAAAGTTTTTCCGAACTTTCGGCTCGCTCTCTTATTCATTGTCCATAGTTTTAGTGAATTTTTATCTGCATTCAATTAAAGAACATCTGGGGCCCCCTAATCCGGCAAGAGGAACAATATGTAACTTTTTTTTTTGAAGGCGATGCTATATGGGCATGGCTAACAAAACAGACTAAAATTAAAAACACGAATATATTTGTTTTAGAAATTACCAACTGTAACTAAACGAAGCCTTTTTTTCACACTCACAGTCTGATCTAAAAAAAAAGGCTCGACAGGCCTGGTCTGCAGAGCCTGACTACTTACTAGCCCCTGAGTTTTAGGGGCCCCCAAATAGTAAAAATCGATTTTGCCAATGTCTGAAATATAAGGTTGACTAGATTGAAATCCAAAAACCATAAGCGTAGCGTTCGGGAATGCTTAGTAAAATCCCCCCCCCCCTCCCCAACTTGCTGGACACTTACTTTTTTAACACGTTGACTGACAAGCTACGAAGCAATTCCTAGATTAGGAGTTGGGCTAAAGCCAATCTACATGTGCTGAGAGAGTTAGGATTTTATGGTACCTTCACCGAAGCCAAATATCTCTACTGCCCGAGTATGACATCTGCGCTCGAATATGCATGAAAACAGCAAATCCAGGAACTACAAGCTAACTCCAAGTGGACTCAACAGTTAAGTTCACATACCACGAGTTATCTCGTAGCTTGGCAGTCAACGTGTTAAACATGAAGTTTTCCGAAATCAACACGAAAATCATAGCCAGAATATCATTTCTAGTTGTTTTCATTTATTTCGTCTGAGTAGAGTTCCCACATGTATGGGGTGGGGGGAGAGGGGAATACAGGTCCTCCGTCAAAAATTTGAATGTTTGACACCTGAATGTTTCCAATATTATGACGAATTCATCAAAAAGAATGCTTCCGTTTATGTTACCCACAGCTAGAATTACCGTCTGGAAGAGTGTTGGTCAAGAGTCATTAGGATTGCCAATAATGTTAAATGCAAGGTCTCTGGGGGATGTTCTCCCCCCCTGACTACGCCAGATTTTATCTTTAACTTCTCCATGTTTGTTGCGTTGCTAGGATAATACTTTTAGAAGTGTCAGGATTCGTGCGCTCCGCCAAAACTCCTTCGTTTAAGATTTTTTTTTTTGAAGGTCCCTTCAAACTCATGCATTTTGGAACTAAATTCTTCAAAACTCTTTCTTTTTTTTATTCAAGACTATATTTTCTTTTTTTCTGTATATACCTATGTGACAGTTGTTCTAGACAAATAAACTTTCTTACTTTTCCAATTAAAAAAATATTATTTTCGAGTTTTAAATGGTAAAAGTAGTTCAAAATCTCATTTTGCTGCTTCAATATTATTCCAAAAGACCTACTTTTTCGTTTTGAAAATTAAGATGCCCTGAGTGTGTTATCCCAGAATCAGGCTATTTCACATGATTTTTAAGGCATACATTTTAAAATTTTATGTCACTACTTATACACTAGAAAATAATTCTAACTTAAAAATACTATTTTCATAAAATCTGGCTTGTAAAAGAGAGAGAGAGTGAGTGAGTGAAATAAAGGAAAAACACTCGATCCCTTTTACTTAGTGCCATTAAATTCAAAGTAAAATGTAAATATTAATAATAAAATATGAATTTTATCATAGAATTAATTATCTTTTTTTGCAATTTAAACATTTCAATTTCTCAATGTTTTTTTTTTTTTTTTTTTTTTTTTTGTTTTTTGAGCATTTGTCAGTCATAATCATACCAAAAAAAAAAACTAATAGTAAAAAAATAACTGGAATAGTTCTCGTCTCATACTTGATTTATAAACTCTCCTTTCAATGTTATGACTAACTTGAGAATATACTTAGTTAGAGGTACTTTTTTTTCCTTTCCTTCTCTTTTCTTTTTCAAAACTTACTATCAATTTTTGTCATTGTTGTATGACTTATTCCAGGCAGATATTTCGTAAAATTTAAAAGATATTTAACTACATGTTTTCATGCAATCTTTTTTTTTAGGCTATAATTTTAAATTATTTTGCTGTTTACTATTTTTTGCTTCAACTGTGTTTTTAGAATTTTAATGAGTGCGTTTTGCATGACTTTTTTTTATCTTTTTACTTTTTTCTTTCGGAAAGAGCGATCTGTTTCTTTCTACACTGGATTGGATATAGAGTTCGGTCACAAAGGTGAAAAGCAGTGTCCCTAACCGCTAGATCACATGGGATTGTTAATTTTACTCTTAAAATAACTTTGTTTAGTATGCTATATTTTAGCAATTTTTCAGACATCGTATTCTCTCTCTTCTCCCTCGCTCTTCCTTCTTGTCGAATTTTTATTTTGATCGAATGTATAACTTTTGAGGGTTTTTGCTTGCTTCTTTTTTCCTTACATTTTTGTAGTCTAAGTTACCAAAAATTCTCCCCGAGTCCCTGAAATTAGGGATAGTCTACTCTATACCCCTCGAAAAACAAGTCATTGCATCGCTCTTCTGATACTCATTCCGCCGAAAGGTCAAATCCAAAAACATCATGAGCAATGAAAAAAGCAAAACAACATGGGGGTATTGTGTCAGTGCAAAAGATACATAAATTGGAGAAAAAAAGTTGTTCAGACTATAAAAGAAGCCTATAATATATTGGGACCATGTTAAACTCAATCCAGCCCTCGTTGTAACTGGAAACTGAGAAAAAAAATGTAAAATAAATTGTACATGCAATTCATTGCATAAGTGAGAGATATTTTTTTCTTGCGCAAAATCTAAGTGAAAAATCTGGGAGTTTTTGTGAGAGAGGAATGAGCTCCTCCTGAATCCCTGATATTCAAGGCATGTTTTTATTTGCAGTTTTATAAGTTATAAATTTATTTCATAGCTCATCAAAATATTGTGACAAATAATTAAAAATATGAAGCATTTCAAAGTAGTTCAAACAACCCCAAAATATATGTAATTATTTCATACTTTATTTTTATCTTATTTTTTTTTTTCATGTATAATATTTTTATTTTTATGATTGACATCAAATAAGAGAATGTTTTCTTTTCTTTCTTTTTTTCTTCGCACAGAATAGTTGATTAACTTCAACTAAAATCAATCTCAAAAGGGGAAGGGGGCTCGGGGCCTCGCAAAATTTATTCGCCCAGTCTTAATTTTGTTCTTGCTACGCCACTGCTTTAAGTTTCGAGTTGAGCGGTTGAGCCGCACCATAGTTTGCGGATGCTACGGCTGAGCGATGTAGGAATTTCTACATCGTGATGCATTGCCAACCTTACATCGCGATGTATAAAAAAAATTTAAAAAAAAGTTTTTATTATTTCACTTTTCAATACACGACTTTAAAAAAAAAGACATTTTTTTAACCAACATGAAAAATATTTACATTAGCAAAAAAAGCACAGATTCTTGCACTATAACAACATAAGCGACATTCGACAGTAACGTTAGTGTCATCTTCTATTTTCTGCATAAATAAAATACGATATTTTATTGTATGTGTGTGCGTAGCGCGCTTCCCGGGAACACGGTAAGACCGAGAAACAGGCGTGCCCATCCCCCCACCAAGCTCAATGGCGCAAATTCCCCCCCAAAATTTTTAACAACCCTATTGTGCTTTTTATTTTTATCTCTCTTTTTTATTTTATTTATTTTTTTAAACATAATTTATTTATTTTTTAAATATTTATTTATTAATTTATTTTTAATAATATTATTATTTTTTTTATGTTTTTATTTAGTTTCTTAAATTATAATTTTTTTTATATTTTTATTATCAATTTTTTAAAAGTACTGAGTATGCGCAAAATAGAATCGCGTTTTTCTCTTCTAGATATTCCAAGTACAAACACACTAAATAAATAAACAAATAAATAAAAAATAATAATAAAGAAATTAATTGAAATTAAAAAAATAAATTCATGAATAATTTTCATTAAAAAAATCAGTGAATAATTTAAATTAAAAAAATTAATAATTTAAATTTTTTAAATAAGTTTTAAAAAATCCCCCCCCCCAAATTTTGATGGCGCAATTTGTGCCATAATCCTCCCCCCCCCTTTGGGCACCCCTGCACAGAAAGATGAAAATAATATAATATATAAATGCTACAAAAATAGATATAGATAGTTATAGACTGCATAAATAGATAAATATAAAGACAGACGGTTGATGGGCAGTAAGAGGTGGGCATGTTTCTATTTTTTTAAATTCTAATTAATATCGTTATAAACAGATATAAATTGATAAATTACATGGCAATTTTTTTTGAAACCCCCGAAGGCGTGGCAATCCTGGAGTAAAAAGGTAGAAAAAGCGAACTGCACTAGAAAATGAAACGGGTATCCCTTGTAACCCCAAAACACGTGTCTTCTATTTTGCGCTTTAAATATTGATTTTTTTTTTTTTTTTTGAGTACAACACACACACATGCATCCATATTTGACAACTTAAAATTAAAAACGATTTGTACAATAATATAACAGGGTGCATACTCATTTTTAAAATAAAAAATAAGGAGTTCTTTCGGACTTCTTAAAGGGTCTTGAAAAAAAATAACAATACAACACTCAACAACAACTCAATTGTATAACAACTCAATTGTAAAATAAACTATCAACGGACAATAAAAAGGATGACCCTCCCATCCAGGGTTGCCAGATTTAAGAGCTGTGAATACGGGACAGGCTCTTCGGGAAGGGTTGAGAGTTGAAGTCAAAATTTTGAATTTTTACAGCCTTGACATTAATATTAAACGTTTCTCACAAACATAAATGAAAAAAAAAAATACACAATTCATATTAATAAAAACTTCATTTTTTTCCATTGCATAGTTATTTTTCTTCATGAATATTAGTAGGAAAGGTTTAACAGTAATTATTGTGAAAATTCGTATTTCCCAGTTATTAAACCTCTTTTTCCTGACGGAAGCCCGTCATTTCCAATTTTGCCGGAGGGGGGGGGGGAGGTAAATTATACTAAATTTCAATGTAAATTATACAAAAAAAAGCAAAAGCCACGCCTACTTATATGTAAATACATTAATTCCCCAAAACCAGGGGGAGGCCATTGACCACCCGTCCTGATGTCCTAAATGACAGGACTGTCTTGGCGTAAAAGATACAATAGTCGCTTCTACTTATAACAAATGAAAAGTATGCACTTTTTCAAAAAGCTAGACGTACCAATGGGCAAATTTGAATGCAAAATAATTTTAATGAGCAATAAACAGGGATGAAAACAGCTCAAAGTCAAAAAAGAGGAAAAATTGTGCGGCTTAACATTTGGATAGATTTTTTTTTTCAATATTATGCAAAATTAGTCATGAGAGATCTCAATTTGCACCATGAAATTGAACGTAAAAACCGAAGATTGAAGGCTTTTTATTTATTTTCAAAACTTTTTTTTTCTAATTTCCTATTTCTATCTTTTTAAGAAATACAAAACAAGACAGAAATATAAAAAAAAAATGGGTGGGGGGTGTTTCTAATTAATATTGCATGGTCTTTTTGTTATTTTGATAAATTTTAGAGATCAAAATAATTTTTAGATTTTTTTTGACTAAGGTCTCAAATATTTTAGCTGAATTATCTTAATTTCTACTTCCCACAGCAGAAACTTATGTTTTTGGCAGAATGTCAAAATAGAGTACATAGCTCGTCAATAATTGAAGTTCATCCTTGAGGTTTCAATCCTGCTGCATCCAAAAAACGTTTCCATTATTTTGGAAGTTGGAAGTAATTTCAACCTCTACTACTTTAAATCAACTTATTTTATGCTTTATTTTAACAATAAATGAAAACATTTTTTTCTCAACATTATGCAACATTAGCTTTTAGATTGCGGAAAGAAAGAAAAAATAAAAAGAGCGGAAAATCGCGGATCCGCGGAAGATTTTCATTCCTGAATAAACAAAAATTTTGATTATACAGTTGAGTGGAAATAGAATAAACCTTACGACTTGAACTCACTGTAAGAAGTTAACCTAAAGCAAATAAAAAAATCAAAATTCAATGTATTTTGGGGAAAAACTACAGTTTTGTCAATACATATTATAACATAATTACTCTTATATAATGTCAGAAAATTCATTTTTAAAAAATTTTATTTGCTACTTGATTTTACTGCTGCAATAATTCTTTCTTAGTTTTGAGAATCTTTAGGTTGCCATAAAGCTCACTGTAATTTATATTTCTGTCGCTCATTGTAAAAATTATGTATATCCATGTTTTTAATACGCATATTTATTTGTTAAATGGAATAACATTTAGTTAAATCTTTTAGTATGAAAGCGAAGTGAAGCAAATTTCAAAAGATTGAAATTGATTGATTTAAAAAAATCTAGTGACTAATAGTAGCTGAACACATATATGTTTTTCATAACTGAATAATTGAGAAGGGCTTTTTATATAATAAGGCATAATCAAATCATTTACAAGGAGATACATCACTTTTACAGCGAACGTTTGTTGAATTGATTGTCATTATAATCCTATACTATAATACGAGAGATGTTTGTAAAGTCGAAAATCGCCCCAGAATTAATAAACTCCGGTAAACATGGGGGTCTGCGGTTTTTGACCACGAGGAATCGATTGGCGCCGGTTTTGAAGCGCTACGGTCGAAAAGTTCGGAGTTACAGATAGGATTCATTAAAAGTTTGAGAAGATTTCTTACTACGCCATTTTCTTTATGATAACTCTTATTGTTATACTGTTTCATAGCAAGCACGTTTTAACAATGGATTTCATATTTTATCACATCAGCGTAAATTTATGTTTTTATGGTATTTGGCAAATAATTTTTGGCAACATGTTAGAATTGTTATTGTTTTTGAAATTTAAAAGAGATCGATCAAAATAAAGTTAGAATTGGGTATGGGCAGCGGTAGAGCCGCTATATAGACAGGCCGACGCATCAAGCTTAAGTTTCACCACTTTGGATCCAACTTATTAACTTTCACTTTCATTTTTCATTGTTGAGGAATTAGGGTTACCAGAGCAAAGTTTCGGGACATTGCCAAGCTTTGTTCATTTACGTAAAAAGTTACCAAAAAGCGATAACTGGCCAGAAAAGACAATCCTCACACACGCGCTGGATCCTAAGTGGTAATCTTGATGCGTCGGTTCGTCTATATAGGGGCCTGAGGCCGCGGTTGTCCAATCGGTTAGTCGTCGGACTCGTAACCGGAGGGTCTTGGGTCGATCATTTAGCCGCAGGGTTGTTTGATTTCGTCCGGGGTGGAAAAAACCGCTGGAAAAAACCTGGAAAAAACCGCCCCGGACAAAATAGCATTTTGTCCATTTCGTCCATTTTGTCCACTTTAAAGAAAATAACAGTTCTTGATTAAAAAATCCAAAGTTTAAAAGTAATGTTTTAAAATGTTGATTTTTTTTCAAGGAGGTAATAGTTTTATTATCAAAATTGGCACAAATAATTATGTATACAAACAATATGTAATAAACAACAGCTATACTATAAAAATATAGGTATCTGTATAAAATAAATGAATATTATGGATAAGATTTAATGCTTATGAAAGTACACATCAGCACTAAATAATTTTAAGATGTTTATTTGTTGTGAAGGAGTTTCATTGTCAACAATTAAAGTGTATATAAAATATAAATGTATAGAAATAAAAATTTTAAAAGGTTTGAGTCTCAAAATATTAAAAATCCAATGAAGTAAGCAATATATTTGATGTCAAGAAAGAAAATTTTGCAATGAAATGAAATATGTTCCTGTAATAACATTAATATATCCATAAAAGAATGCTGTGTACATAAATATTTTACAATGGGGCAGCATTCATTAAATCCTCAAAAGATATAACGTAAAATGACCAAATGAATCAAAATTAAACCAATATTTCTTGTAGCATTTAATATAATTTCAAATACAAATGATATACATTTATATGTCTATTTAATTTAAAAAAAAAATTAACCATAGAATTTATGAGAAAATATCATATAAAGTGTACTATTTAAGGGATTGTATTGTGTTAATAAATATCTAAGGTGACAGAATACTGTTTAATTTCTTTTTAAAAATATGTATTAAAGAAAAACTTTTTTTTTTCAATTTGTCTACTCTATTATAATGTAATTACACTCAATAGTTTATTCACTATGTTAAATTTTATTTCTTTCAACTACAATTATTTAAAAATCAATTAGTTAATTGCCTTTTTTTTGTATGATACCATTATTCTATTTTGGGAAATAAGTAATGCAAGAGAGATACTAATTGTGCATCATTACATTTTTATACATCAAACGTATGAAAAAAAAATGTGTTTTTTTTTTTTTTTTCATTTCTTCCATTTTGTCCATTTCGTTCAATTTCGTCCATTTCTTCCGGCGTCCCGGACTTTTTGCAAAAAAGTGGACGAAATGACAACCCTGTTTAGCCGCCGATCAAAGATCCACCGTCTTCATTAATGGTTGCTGGGGGACGTTAAAAATGTTCGTGGTCACTAAATCCTCCAAGTGAAACGAAACCTCTGGGGTGTGCTGTGGCAAGGGTTTACTCGGCCCTTGGGCCTGGTTAAAAATGAACAGAACGCTCTTCAGGGCCCCATCCCGGTTAAAAAGCGAGTTGTGGCATGTACGGGGGGGGGGGGGGGGGAACCTGGAGTGTGAAGTGAAGTCAAAACCAACTGGAACCAAATACGTACTGGAGAACAGAGATTCTGCATCCATTCGCATCAAATCCTCCCGCGCTTTCGGCGCCAAATGAAATGAAATTAGGTGTGATTTTACGGTGAGCATGGATTAAATAGGGTTGTGTTTTTTTAAATAAATTACGGCTGTTTTGAATGCGTAATTGCAATCAAAGTCTCAAAATGCTTTTCAAGTTTATCTAAATAAGTACTTCGCACTTTAGAAAAAAAACACGAGTTTACAAACCGCTTTTTTTTTAATTATTTTAACCGAGCGGGCTCGCTCCCCTGGTACACGTTAGGGGTAATAAGAGGAATGGTTGCCAAGTCGAAAATCGCCCCAGAATTAATTAACTCCGGTAAACTTGGGGGTCTGGGGTTTTTGGCCACGAGGAATCACGAGGTTTGGTTTTTCTAAATAAATTTGTCAAAAATATTGAAGTTCAACACACTTCAATCTTTACACTGCTCACTTTATACCATTTCTTTAATTGTATAGTTTTTTTTATTATCAATTACATTTTATTTCCTATGACTTTTCAAACTTAATCTTTGTATAGAATAGTTCCCTTTCCAAACTCTAACTTTGTTTAGAATAGTTCACAATGGTGCACTTTAACTGGTTATTTTTTCACCAATGGTTTCACAAATTTTCTTTTGGCATGTATTGTTTTGATAAATCACAATTGAAAATTTAAAAATCTTCGAGTTAGCTTCGATACCTGTTTTCCTCGAGCGGAGCTCGGTCACCCGCTAGTTTGTACTCTAAATGAATAGAACAATAACATAACTTCAGAAGAGGAAAATATTATAATTCAATCAATTTTCTTATCACTCTATTTTGCATGTTTTGTTTTACTTCATTTCTTTCTGAAAATGATTTTTCGTTTTGTAAAACGCTGCTTCTAGCCAGAATACGGGACTTAAGCTGTCCCGTATCAAGGTTCTCCGGGACGCGGGACAATATTTCAAAAAACGGGACTGTCCCTTGAAATCCGGGACGTCTGGCAAACCTGCTCCCATCCCTCCATCCCCCTTTTCCCCGATGAATAAGTTAAGTTTAACTTAAAACGCTTGAAAAAACAGTGAAATAGTGAGTTATCCAAAAAATCTATCAGAAACTAATTTGCACGAGGAAAAAGTGCACGTTCAACCAGCTGAGATCGGTTAGAGCCGCTATATAGGAAGACCGGAGCATCAAGATCGAGTTTGACCATTTCGGGTCTAGCGCGAGTTTGAGTGGCTGTCTTTCCTGGCGAGTTATTGCGTTTTGGTAATTTTTCCCAATGAGCTATCATTGGCGTGAAAGAGTTTGGCAGTGTCCCATAACTTTGCTCTGGTAACCCTAATGATACTTGGACCCGAGATGGTTAAAATCAATCCTGATGCGCCGGCTCTCCTATATAGGGGCCTTAAGTAAACCAAACAAGAGCTACCACGTAAATAATCACTAAATGAAGAATGAAAGAAAATGAACAATGAATTCTAACAACTCATTTAGGTTTTGGAATAATATCAAACAAATAACAAAAAAATTAACTTAAAAAAGAAAACGATATTAATCCTGCGGTAGTCTTTTTCCACTTCCCTAAAGAAAAGGGGGAGGTTACGCGATTTCTTTTCCTCCCCCCTTTTTTTTTCTTTTGTCGCTCGCCCTAAACACTACTCCTTCGTTCACGTAGTGATTTTTCCTGAAAAAAAAAGTATTACTAAATAGGCAATTATGAAATCGATATCAGCTAAGAAAAAAAAAAGACATGGTTCCGATGATCTCCCGGCCCTCCAATTCGTACATACCCAAAAAGAAAATACTTTTTTTTTTGCAATTCATTCATTTCGGATCAAATACCTTTGTTTAAAAATCGAAAATTCTGGCATGTTTCACACATTGTCTTCATGCCAAAAAAAAAAAAAAATAATAATAATAACGGGGAAGTCAAAAAACAATTTTCAACGAATGAAAATTGAAGTCATTGCCTCCATTGAAAATAAAACAAAGTATCGACTGAATAAAACGAAGTCGCCCACTTGACGTCATAACAAAACAAAGTAATCCATTTTGCATACCTGCCAAGTTTTTCAAAACAAAAGATTTGTGAAAAAAAAGGCCGCTAATATTCCAGAACATTTGAAGTTGTAGTAAACTGATGAGGAACAAAATAATAATATTTATAACAATGAAATAAAATAAAACAAATAAACAAAAAGATCCATAAAAATGAAAATTGCCCGCCAACTAAATAACTAAATGTATCAAGTCTTTAAAAAACAATATGTTTTGTTGCAATGTCCACTTAAAGTATGAGCAAGCGTAGGAAAGAAACCAACGAAAATGATGATTTCTGGTGCTCCGCAATTTATAGAAACTGAACAAGTCACACCATTCAAATAATAAGCTTCAAGATAACAAGAAAAAAACTTCTCGATAAGAGAAAAACCATCAACATCACCCCACTACGCCAGTAGACACAACAGTTACTTTATCTGTACCAGTTTTGGCTTAAAAATCAGTTTAAGCCAGATTTAAAGTAAAATTCAATGCAGAGTCCGTAACAGTGAAAATTGCATTTTCAATGTTCCGAGGGCAATTGCAAACAAAATAAAAAGTAAACTATGCAAAAAATATTATATTCATATACTTTAAAATATACTTTTTCAATTTTAAAAAATTTAAACAAGTTTTGTTACAGACACCCCTATGTCATAAATACTGTGAAATGCCCCAATAAAATAGTGTGCTTAGCATTGAATTTTTAAACAGAAGCTCTGTTGGGACCAGGGTTGTTTGGTTTAAACCATGGTTTAAACCACGGTTTAAACCAATCGTTTTTTTTTTTTAAAAACCATGCGGTTTTTTTAAAAATTGGTTTTTTTCCAAAAATGACAAAAAAAGAAGGAAAAAATTCTTCAAATGTTTGCATTTATTTTATGCACATATTAAAAAATGTAAAATTTAGTTTATGCAAAGTTGTAGACATAAATAATTAAGAAAAAGATTTTTTAAAAATTTATTAAAAGTTTGCAAAATTATGTGTTTTTTCAAATCAATATAACATTTCTCATTATGTAATATATTACACTACCAAAGAGCAGATTTAGGCAAACTTTCTTCATAACACATAATTTACATGAATAATTAATATTGTTAAAAGGATTGCAGATGTATTTCAAAATTCAAAGCAACAATTGTTCCATCGCTAATGCTGTTTCTATTTGGAAAGAGCTTAAAAAATATTCAGAGAGAAAAAATTAAGTAAGGATGTCCAAGAGTTTTCAGAAAGTAGATATAAATTGGCTCTGACACCTGCCCAATTTTTGGCGTACATGTTTGACCCAAGATATCGTCGGAACGAACCGTCTGAACAAGAGAAGAAAGAAGCACTAAATTTTGCGAAATTGAAACATCCAAGCAACTCCACGCTTTCACTCGTAATGAAATTCAGTGCAAAATCCTCACCTTTTGAGGAGCATTATTTTGATCCAAGTGTAATACAAGAAGTTACTCCATATGAGTGTTGGAAAAGTCAGCAAACTCAAATAAATGAATTCATCGATAAAGTGTTCACCGAAATTGAGCAGCTGATTACAGCAAAAGCCTCATCTGCAAGTGCTGAAATAATATTTTCAACATTTGGATTTGTTCAATCAAAAATTAGAAACAAATTAGGGTTGGAAAAAGCTTCAAAGCTAGTTTTTTTATTTAGGGCTTTTTAATTGATTGAAATACATGTATTTTTTTTAAAATACAATTCAGGGAAAAAACTTTCTCTTGGTTTAAATTTGAATCAAAATGTTTTTAAAGCCACAGTAAATATAAATGAGCCAATCTACATATAAATATTTGAAATATGTGTAAAATATTGTTTTACAATAACACAAAAAAAAAACTTCACGTCACAGTAAAATATGTAAATCCATTACATTATAAATTATTTTGTTATTTAATATTTTGAACAAAAAAACAAGTTTTAAAGCTTTTGCAGAGCCATAACATATGTGCGAGCACTGAATGAATAATTTCAAGTGATAAAAATATTATTTATTCTTTTCTGAAGCTGATTTAGCAGTAAATATTTGAATACTTTTAAATATAATCGGATTGCATTTTTCAATTTCTTGCAGAGGATGTTACATTTTCTGCAAAATATATTTCATGAAACAGAATTTGCTACTAATTTACTTTTTCTAAGGAGTAAGTACATTTTATATTTTGAATTCCAATGCTATTTCTGCTTACTTGTTTACAAGATCATAAGGTGAAACTTTTCTGTTTAGATAATGCTTGAAAATATGCTCCCCCTCCCCCGTTTTTTTTGATTTTTGTTATTATTTGATTTGATATAATAAATTACCGTAAAATCCCGAAAGTAACCCCCCCCCCCATCGATTATAAACCCCCCTCCCATTTTTTGGAAAAAAGTGAAATTTCTCTTATCCTGAATATACTGTATAAAAAATCTCGACTTAAACCACCCCCCCCCACCTGAAATTTATCAGTTTAGTTTTGAAAATATGGGGGGGGGGGGGGGGGGTTAGTTTCAGGATTTTACAGTATGTTTTTTTTTTTTTGGATCATCACTACTTTTTGTCTCAACCTGCATCATATCTGCTTCTTGAAGTATTTCCTGAGAGGTCTATGCATTCATACCAATATATTAATTGAGTTTATTTCAATCAATATTTTCCTATAAAAAGCTATTTTAATGATGTAATTAAATTACAATGTTTTGCTCTTATCTCCTTAAATAGTCAAGAAATGTGGCTTTATGACTGTTGAAGATCGATTGATTATTAATTACACCAAACTTTTATTACTTTCTGAAAAAAAAAAATTTTTTTTTTCAAAAATTATATTAAAACTAAAATAACCCGGTTTAAACCAAAAAAAACCTGGTTTAAACCAAAAAAAAAACCGGTTTTTTTTTTGGTTTTCTTTCAAAAAAACCCGTTTTTTTTCCAACCCTGGTTGGGACTAGTCAAAAGTGATGTTTAAAAGAAAAAAAAGAACTGATTTGCCTCAACCCCATCTAATTTCATCAAACAATAAATATGTGGGAGGTGTTGATATCTTAGATCAATTTCTTAGAGCATACAGGCTCAAAGGAAAAAAAATTGGTGGTGGCCTTTTTTCACTAACACACTAAATATGGTTGATGAAGCAGCCTTTAGAATTCGTAAAGGGCTCAAGGACAAAATGACACAACTAATATTTTTAAAACAATTACTACCATTCTAATGAAACGTTCAAAACAAGGCATTATAAATCCCCAGTCCGGGCCTTACGGACCAGTAAAATCATCTACAAGTTTGCTGCGGAAACTTAATGGACAAAATAATACCATGAAATAACTCCACAAATTATTCTTCTGAATCCATGATTTAGCGAAGATTTCTAGTTAAATGTAAGGGAAAGTAAACAAT
This sequence comes from Uloborus plumipes, assembly GCA_038373865.1. Classification (NCBI taxonomy): domain Eukaryota; kingdom Metazoa; phylum Arthropoda; class Arachnida; order Araneae; family Uloboridae; genus Uloborus; species Uloborus plumipes. The sequence goes on from JAXGGA010009635.1 coordinate 19,039, forward strand.
TAAAATGGCGTCCCTTCTTTTGAAATAAAGATAAACGAGGCGAGAGACAAACATTATATAAGTTACCTTTCTGAAAATTCTTGTGATTCTTACTCAAACAAACTTCCTTCTTTAAAGAAAAATATTTACAAAACTCTGTGGAATTGTAGTTGAATGTTTTGGACAGAAACAACAGAATGTTTTTTATCTAAAGCAAAGTATAAGTATACTACAGTATATTAAGTAATCGGAGTTGCAAAAAAGAGAACAGATTTTTTTAGAACGTCTCTCCTCTTTAACTTAAACTAGGTGTTTCCTCCTTCCCATGACTCGCTTTATTTAAATATTTCTCTTGCTTATTTTACCTACAACCGTGAAAAGATGAGCGGCCGTTTAGCCATTGTCGTTAGCGGCGTGGAACCCAAAATTAATTTTGAGACTTCGATCTTGTTGTTTGACATCATATGTCTTTGATATAAATGCTGCTTTTGAAAAAATGCGCTTGAGAATTTATGTCTTCGTTCTAGTTCTAAAAAGTTGAAATCCACATTCAAGCTAAAAACGAAAAGTCTCAAACTTTTAATTAGTTCTGCATCTTATCAAGACAAGTAAGTTTTGATTTTGACATTAAATTTGCTGCTATTTATTACTGCGAATTCTAAATGCGGTAGATCCCGGATGAAACGGAGCCAGAGGTATTCCGGTGCTAAACTGGAAAATAAATGAAAAAAAAAAAAAAAATCGAATTTTGAAAATATTTTTAAACATGACCTTGTCTAGCATGAAATTTTATTCAACATTGTTCAATCCTTACACTTCCAATCAACATAACCCTTCATTTATCAAGCGAGGAATTTTTCTTAAAAAGAGTTTTGCATGTCATTAGGAGGAATGTTTGAAATACTCAGTCGTCCCGATTTCCCTAAAAATTAGAAGTTTCATGATACAATTATACCTTCTATGCGCAAGAATCAGTGGCTACTTAGTACCGTGCATAGGCAAATTTAGGCTGAATTCTGGGGGTGCAACAAACCGAAGTTTCCGTGGGGGGGGGCATTCTTCAGGATGAACCGAAGTCCAAGCCTCAAAAAATTGTTGGTTTTCAGCTGATGTGAGAGCAGATTTTACTGGAATGATGTGCAAGAATTTGAAACATATTGAGATTTTTTATAAAGAATAGTCATGTTTTTTTGACTTTATTGGCCAAAAAAAAAAGAAATTTTAATGATACATCTATAAATTTCCAATTACCGAGGATAAAATTATAATTTAAAAAATGCAGTTATTAGATGTTTGTACAATTTCTTTTCAAACGAAGAAAAATACTTTCATTTTTAATACGTAGCAGAGTGATATTTCTTTGCACTGGTAATGTGAGGTGACACACTCGTGTCCCACAATGAGCTACACAGTGGCGGCTCGTGCCTTAATTTAGTGGGTGGGCCCACAGTCATACGTTTCCCCAGTAATGCTTACAAAGATAAAATGAAGGAAACAACTGTTAGTAAACTAATGCTGAGTGACGTAAAATAATATTTAATTCAATGAATACAAACTTGCATTGCAAAATTATCTCATTTGATTCTATACATATAATAGGTTTTATATTTTAAAAGCTACACCAGCCTTAAGCGATCAATGTTCAATAATAATAACAATATTTTGCACAGACGACCGACTTTCTATACATCACTCATGTTAAGCTAAATCTATTTTGCCATTTTCGGACACTTAAAATGTTCATCACATCAAAAGTGTCACGCCTCAAGGCGGCGCAGCTACTCAAACATTATGGGACTACACTCAAAAAGAAAAAGAGCATTTATGCTTAAAAACACCCCCTCTCTTCCCCTAAATTTTTCGGCCGTCTGCACCATGACTTTCTGAAAGTCTTTATCAAATTAAGGAGCACACAAGGTAAATGACTAGATATGAGCACGCTTAGAGGGTTTTTTTCTTTTTAATTTGGATACAAATGTTGCATTTTGTTCATGGAAAAACAAATCCTAACGGTGTTAGAACTTAAAAATGTCACTTTTATAGCTATGGTATTTTCATAAACTTTCAATTTTAATGTATGTATATGACTATAGAGCAAAACGGACCCTTCACAAAAATACGATCAAACAAAACGGACCCTTCACAAAATGCTGATCAAACAAACGTACATTTCACACATTATTTATTCAAAAAGCAAATCTGAAAACAAAATAATGCATAGCATATTTCTGCGTTTAAGCCCATAACTTTTGAGCCTTTTCTGAAGTTAAAGAAGGGAATCGCTTATCCGCCAACTTTGCGAAAAAAAAGAAAAAAGTCGGCACTTCCTGCCTGGCCCTGCGATGCTCCGGCAAGCAAAAAAATCTTCAGTGTAAAATGTAGCACTTTTTGTTGGTTTCTTTTAAAGAAATTAACAACTTAAAAAAGGTAGTTGTTTTGCTTTAATGGTTCTGCTGGTTTGTTTTATCTTATGCAAATCAAAGTGGCTTGCTGCGATGTTGCTGTTATAGATTTCTCTGGAAGTTCTCCCTGCTATGAACTTAAACATAAAGGAAATAATAATAATGGCAATTATCGGCGAAATGAACTTAGAACTGCAAACACATAGCTAGGGTTGGAGAAAAAATGGGATTGCTTCTGGGTAGAGCGATCAGCTATTTAAAATTAAAATTATTTCCATCTGATGTCTTTGGTGCGATGTTTGACCTTATTTTGGCAGAAAATTATCTGTTTTTTTATTTCATTTATTTATTTATTTATTTTTTTGTGCTTACAAGGGTGGTGTTTTGGTTATATTCAGGAATTAATGCATTTTTGCGTCTGTTATTATTGGAAGTCTGGTATTGTTTGTTTTGCTATGTTTCCCTACCATATTTTTTCCTCCGAATTTTTAGCGAATATGTCGGTGATTATTAATGACATTTATCATATAAACCTGATGAAATGTAGCTCTAAAATTTTTAACTTTAATAAATTATTAAAAACCGTTTTTATATTTCTGATGCTTTCATTTTGAAAAAAGCGATCTCTGCATCCGATATGAAAATCGAATTTTACTTACTTTTCAAGCTAATTACTCTTTTTTAGGAGGCAAATAAATGAAAATTCGCTTTATTTTTTGCTCAGATCATTATTTTAAATTTTTTAAAGCAAAATTAACTGTTCTTTTATGAGTCTAAATGTCAAACGATCTTTCCATTTTATTTTTGCATTAATTGTGTTAACAGACATCAATAATATGTTTACCATAGACCTTTAAAATGCAATAGTAAAAAAAATTCGCAAAAAAAAAATTAGTTTATATTCCGTTTTTATACTTTTGATGTCACTTGAATGATCACTTTGAAAACTGCAATCTCTTTGCATCCGCTACAGGAATCGAACTTTTCGCATTTTTGATGTTTAATGTGCTTTAAATGAAATTTATTTTTATTTTTTATTAAATTAAAAAAAAAAAAAATTTTTTTTTTTGGGGGGGGGGGCTTTTTTTTTAATCAAAATTGTTTGATTTTCACAAAATTATTTGACTTTTCACAAAATTATTTAGTTTTTCACAAAAAACGGACCCTGTGAAAAATCCTGGACAGACCCCTGATGTTCTTAAATAAACTAGAATACACTTGTTTGACCAGTTATGGTCCCACTCTCTTACCTATGGTCGTACTCAAACTAGTAATGTTCATTATACCTGAATCGAATTATTTTCAGGAAATACACGAAGAGTACATAACAATATTAAAACTCTTGGATTTTTTTACAATATAATCAAATTTAAAGGATCCTGACTTACCGATTCAAATAACATTAAAATTAAAACATGGATTACTGACAAGTCAGGTTTGAAATATTTGTCTAGAAACAACTACAAAAAATAAGTAAATAAAACAAATAAATAGAACATCTCTACTGATGCATTTTTTATTTATCGACTATCAAATTTAGCATAGGTTTTGTCATCAATCCAAAATATTAACTTAGAGTAAGCATGGATAAAAAATTAGTCATATAAGCCTATAACTAAAGAACTGATTCTTAGTTGACTCACAATATAGCTTGAAAGGATTTTAAATGTTTCGATTAATAGTGAAAATATTTCTATGTGACAGAAAAGAAAAACTAAGGGATGAGAACGTAACAATAAAACTGTGATTCGATGAAAAACAACAATATCAGGTTCTTAAAAAGGAAACGTTTAAAAAACTTAAATGCAACATACAAAAATTTCGAGAATAATAATCTTTAGTTCCAAAACGCAAATTAATAAATGATGCACGCATTGTATTACAAATAGGTGAGGGGGGTAATGAACTGGTAATCTCTATGCCTGTTGGAAAAAGGTGTTGAGAATGAAAAAAAGAAAAACCAAAAAAAAAAAGAGGAAATGTTATAAAAATCAATCAAAAAAAGAAAAAACGAGGATTGTGGAATGGAAAGGGGGGAGAGTTTTTTCCCTAACACAGGAGCCAGACCGGCCAGACATTCTCTGCCCGTGAACAGTTAACAAAACACTTCCCTCTCCACCTCTATGGTTGGGGACCAGGGTTCGTAAATATCGTGATATTTTCGAAAATATCAAAAATATCCGATATTTTGATATCTATCCGATATTTTGATATATATCTGATATTTTCAATTCGCGCAAACTTAATTCTTTAAATAGTAACTACATCCTCAAATCAATGTTATTTATTTCCTTAAATAAGTATTATTACTGCACAGCCTAAAAATTAATGTTTCTTTCAATATTTCTCTACATAAATATACGTTAAAATTTACAAACAATGAAATATTATGCAGCCATTTTTGCTGAAATGTAATAGTTTAATGTTTTAAAAATTATATAACCTAATGATGATGCTGGCTACTATACTGGATATTGACTATTATGTTCACATAAAAATAATTACAGTATTATATACATAAATATCAACTATCATGTAATATCTAAACCAAAACATGAAAATTTATTGATAACCGTACATTATATTAGTGTTATTGATCATTACAATATGTAATATTTATCTGTATTTTTTCATTTATTCCATAACTTTTTTTATTAATTAATACTTCAAACTATAATATTGATTTTATTTTTAAAACATTAGAACTAAACAACTTATTTATTGTTTTATCACATTGCAGACATAAAACAAAACTGTAACTGAACAAAATAAAAAACAAATATAAAATTTAAATCTTTTGTTTAGTTTTACATAGTAAATTTTGTTACTAAAACAAAAACTATATGTTGCATTTTTGTGTATTGTAATATTTAAAAATAAATGTAAGCTTATCTGCTTTTCAGTCCCTAATCTATTTCTCAGTTTTGACTATATGAAACCAAAACTAGAGAATATTCTCTCTAATCCAGCTGTAGTTGATGATGCAGTTAACAACTGTTGAACCAAATTGTCAACTTTTTCTTTCATTTTTGATTTCATATTTTATTTTTAGCAACTTTAAATTTTTATTAACATTAAGTGACTTCACTTTAGTAGTAGCTGTTTCACTTATTTTTCTTTTGCTAGCTATTTTAACAAAAATAAAACATCTGTTTAGCACTAGCACATATTCTACAAACATTAGACACATTTCCATATTCTGATTAACTTTTCATTTTTAACTAGGCATTTTTTATCTCTATTCAAGTTGTTTTGTAACTTTTAATTTTATTATCAGAAAATAAAAAAGGAATATCATATTATTACTAGGGATGCACCGATTAATCGCCCATAATCGGTTATTTTGCCGATTAATCGGCTGAAAAATATTTTTCAGATAAAGTATACTTTCACTAGGAAACTATGATGAATAATTTTATTAACAGTAATAATCATCCTCACAGTTGATGTAAAGTTTTTTTTTAATGAATTCTCCTACTTTGAATAAATATACATAGACAATGATGCAACATTTTTCACGTGGCGATAGTTCTCTACTTAGCACATTGCTTTCAGATAATCTCTAATTTTCAAAGAATAAAAGTATTGCAATAAATTGCTACTGATTACTAAAATATGAATTAAAAGTACTCCCTAATTGGAGTGTTCACCACACACTCCCCCACCCCTCCTTTTTTTATAAATTTTTATTTCCAATTAACATAACTAACAATGTGTTAATAATATTATTGACACGTAAATGAAAATTGATTCTAAGAAATTTGATAAAATATTGAAATTATTTTTTGAAAACTAGGAAAATGGAAAAAAATCTTCTCCCAGAAATAAATTATTTACTATTTCTAAACTTGGAATTGTATAAGAGATAAAAGAACAGTAATGGTAAAACTGGTGGTAGAAAAACAATTATCCTTATCATTAAAAGGCTAAGCCGATTAATCGGCCGATTATCAACAGCCGATTAATCGGTAATCAGCCAATTTGTCATCGGTGCATCCCTAATTATTACATCATACTAAAGATAACATCATTAATATGATGAAGACAAAATTTTTCTATTGAAAATATCGCATTTCAAAAAATAAATATCGAAAATATCAAAATATCTTGATATTTTCAGAATAAATATCGGATATATATCATGATACATATCATGATATATATCGACTGATATATATCGGCGAACCCTGTTGGGGACAAAGGGAAATTTCGGGCACCAAGAGAGAGTGCCCTCTGGTCGGCTGTTACAAGGGGGTGTCATCGCTTACCACTCTTTTTAATCCAACCACTGCGATTGGCTGAAAGCGGAGGTGTGCCTTGGCAGCCGTGGGCACTTAGTGATCTGGCCCAGGGTTGGATCTGGCCCCCGAACTCGTTCTCTAAGCTCTCTTTTTTCCCCCTCTTTCTTCGCGGCGGTCCTGGCGAAACGCTGAAATCGATGGAACTTGAAAATTTTCTTGTGCAGTATTTGCGATGTGCAAGGGGTTGGAGGGCTGAAGGTTGAAAATATGTTTTGTGCCCTATGTTTTTTTTTTTTTTGAACTGAAATACAAAACGATGTATTGCATTGTGTATTTTTTTTCTTGCAATTTTTCTGGGTGGGCCCGGCCCATAGTGAGGAGCCGCCCGTGGAGCTACATCAGTGTCCCAAAGGGTTGACCACGGCGCTTTCCTGCTAAAAAAATATAAAGGGTCATTCCATAGTGACTAACGTAACCAGGGTTGCCACGCCACAGGGAAACCTGAAAAAACAGGGAAAATACAGGGGATTGAAAAATCAACAGTAAAACAGGGAAAATCCAGGGAATTTTGAAAATTTCTTCAAAAATCTGCAAAGTGCAGGGAATTTTACTTTTTTTCAAAAGTTCAAGTTGCCAAAATGAATTCTAAAATATGTAAACTACCAACCCAGTGGCAGAAAGTTTTGTAGCTGTCTGCGACAAACTTTGATAATTTCATTTTCTGCAGGGGTCTGTCCAGGATTTTTCACAGGGCCCGTTTTTTGTGAAAAACTAAATAATTTTGTGAAAAATCAAATAATTTTGTGAAAATCAAACAATTTTGGAAAAAAAAAAAAACAATTTTGAAAAAAAAAATTTTTTTTAATTAAAAAAAATAAAAACCAATTTCATTTATTTCCTCGAAAAAAAGCACATTAAATATCAAAAATGCGAAAAGTCCGATTCCTGTAGTGGATGCAAAGAGATTGCAGTTTTCAAAGTGATCATTCAAGTGACATCAAAAGCATAAAAACGGAACATAAAATAATTTTTTTTTGGTGAATTTTCTTCACAATTGCATTTCAAAGGTCTATAGTAAACGTATTATTAATGTCTGTTTCCACAATTAATGCAAAACTAAAATGGAGCGATCGTTTAACATTTAGACTAATAAAAGAACAGTTGATTTTGCTTTAAAAATTTTAAAATAATGATCTGAGCAAAAAATAACGCGAATTTTCATTTATTTGCCTCCTAATAAAGAGTAATTAGCTTGAAAAGTAAGTAAAATTCGATTTTCATATCGGATGCAGAGATCGCTTTTTTCAAAATGAAAGCATCATAAATATAAAAACGATGTTTAATAATTTATTAAAGTCAAAAATTTTAGAGCTGCATTTCATCAGGTTTATATGATGAATGTCATTAATAATCACCGACATATTCGCCAAAAATTCGGAGGAAAAAATACGGTAGGGAAACAATATTAGAAGACGCAAAAATACAATAATTCCTGAATATAACTAAAACACCACCCTTGTAAGCATTAAAAAATAAATAAATAAATGAAATTAAAAAAAAAACAGATAATTTTCTGCCAAAATAAGGTCAAAACATCGCACCAAAGACGTCAGATGGAGATAATTTTAATTTTAAATAGTAGCTGATCGCTCTACCCAGAAGCAATCCCATTTTTTCTCCAACCCTAGCTATCTGTTTGCAGTTCTAAGTTCATTCCGCTGATAATTGCTATTATTATTATTTTCTTTATGTTTAAGTTCATAGCAGGGAGAAAAATCCTTACTCTGCACTTCCAGAGAAATCTATAACAGCAACATCACAGCAAGCCACTTTGATTTGCATATAATAAAACAAACAAGCAGAACCATTAAAGCAAAACTACCTTTTTTAAGTTGTTAATTTCTTTAAAAGAAACCAACAAAAAGTGCTACATTTTACACTAAAGATTTTTTGCTTGCCCGAGCATCGCAGGACCAGGCAAGAAGTGCCGACTTTTTTTTTCGCAAAGTTGGCGGATAAACGATTCCCTTCTTTAACTTGAGAAAAGGCCCAAAAGTTATGGGCTTTTACACAGAAATATGCTATGCATTATTTTGATTTCAGATTTGCTTTTTAAATGAATCATGTGTGAAATGTACGTTTGTTTGATTAGCATTTTGTGAAGGGTCCGTTTTGCTTGATCGTATTTTTGTGAAGGGTCCGTTTTGCTCGATAGTATTTTTGTGAAAGGTCCGTTTTGCTTGATCGTATTTTTGTGAAGGGTCCGTTAACGGACCCGAATTTCCTCTGGCCAGACCCCTGATTTTCTGTCTGCAAATTTTGAGTGCAATTTTAATATACTATTCATATATTAAACAAGTATAATTTAATCATCACTTTATCTAGAATGTTGTAAGCATCATGTACTCTTTTTCATTTTGTTTTTTACTTTTGATGTTAGGGGTGTGTAACATGCGGTCTGTAAGTTGTGACCTGTTCAGCATGTCACTCAAAAAAGAAAAAGGAAAAGATGAAATTCTGATAAAAGTTTTCAAAAAGAAAGTCTTCTAAAAACTTCTCTTACTTTTTTCATAGGAAAAAACAAGATTGGTACAAAATGATAAAAAAGTTTAAACTTTAACTTTTAATAATGGGTTGGCACCATAGGTTTGCATCCTAATCACTTATCCAGGTTATGAAACTCATTTTTTCGGTTTATAATGATTTGTTTTTCTATTTGTTCCATTGGCTATTTCATTAATTTTCTAACATTCTATTTGGATATCTTTGCACTTTCTGAGGTTTTAATTTTTGATTTCCTTTTTTTTTTCGTAAGAGCTGCTGCATTAATGACATGGTTTAAGACTACATTTTTAACTGGTTATTCTAATGAAATCAAAAAGATTTTTTTATTAAAATATTCAGAATAATTTAGAAATTTAGATAAAAATGTATTGAGCTGTTTTCGCGGGTATTATCACGTCACAAACTTGAATTTGATAAATATTTTAAAGAAAAAAAGGGTAGACTTTAAATTAGGACTTAAAAGGAAGGGCACTATCAGTGATCAAACTATTGATTTTTTTAATGATTCATTGAGCATAAACTAAAATCTTTTTTTTTTTTTAAATTGGCGATTTTTTTTATGACTTTCTGTGTTTTAAAAGTCACAAAAAAAAGAAGACTAAAATTTCTGTGTGCATTAAAATCGGTGGTAGAGGGTGGGGGGGGTCAGGGATGAAAATCTTCCGCGGATCCGCGATCAAAAAATTAATTTTGCATCAAGTTTAGAAAATAAAATAAAAATACACTCATTATTAAAATGAAGCTTAAAATAAGTTGATTTAAAGTAGTAGAGGTTTAAATTATTTCCAACTTCCAAAATAATGGAAATGTTTTTAGGATGCAGCAGAATTGAAATCTCAAGGATGCCCTGCAATTATCGGCGAACTATGTACTTGGCATGCTGCCAAAAACATTAGTTTGATTTGTAGGAGGTAGAAATTAAGAAAGTTCAGCTAAAATATTCGAGATCTTTGTCATAAAATTGGGAAAATTATTTTGATCTTTAAAATTTATCAAAATAACTAAAGACTATGCAATACTAATTAAAGAAATTGTTTCTTGAGATACACTTGTCTAATTCATCAAAAGTGCACCCCCCCCTTTTTTTTTCTACATTGTTGTGAATGACTTAAAAATAAATAGTGAATGGGCAATTAAGAGCTTTCAAAAATATTTACTTTCGATTTCCGGGCGCAAATTAAGAAAAAATCTTGCATGACTAATTTCGCAGAATATGAAAAAAACAGGGCGAGGACTCAGTCACCTTTCTCACCTTTAGTCACCTTTTGAAATGTTGGTCACTTTTTGTCACCTTTTGGAATTTTAGTCACCTTTTTAAACCTTTCTTGAAATGTGTTTTAGAAAAATCCATTTTTGATTCATAAAATTTTTGAAAAGTATGAATATTCTTTTTCTTACCTGAAAATAAATGGAATTTTGAAAAAAAAAAAAAAAAAAGGCAAAAATCTGTCATTCAACCATTAAAAAAAGTGTTTCAACTGTGGCTCATTCACAAAACAAAACCTTTCAGAAGAAACTGTTTAAAAGTTTCAAGAAGAAACAAAAAAACAGGTGCACCTGTTTCAAGGATGTTTGGCAGGGTTTTGTTTGTTCTTGAAACAAAATTCTGTTGGTGATTTGCATAGAGTTGGGAGAAAAACAGGGTCAAAGTTCTTATCTTTGCTGTTATGTTCTTATCTCTTTTCTGCTATACCCTTCCCCAAAGAAAAAACTGGCTGCTGATTTCACACCTTTTCAAATTTAGTTTCATGTTCTAACAAATGCTTTTTCTATGCCATACCACAAGTCTCTTTGACCTTGAAGCATGTGTGTAAGCAAGGCATAATTGGAAAAATACCCTTTAATTTGCAGAAAAAATTTAATACAAAAAAGAAATATCAGGAAGAAAGAAGTTATTTGGGAATCATCTTTTTTTCTTTTAATTTACAGAAATTTTTTTTCTCATTTTCAGAAGTGATTTATTACTATGTTCTTTTTGCATATAATATTGCTGTGTTTTTTTTTTTTTTACAAATATTGATAGTCTATGTGAATTACTTTATTTTGGGTCTTAATTTCCGCTGCCGACATGACACTTCATTTGGTAGAAACAGAAAAGTCAAGATTGGAAAAATTTTACCTAGGGATGCACCGAGTACTCGGTAAATATTCGGTACTCGGCCTACTCGGCCAATTTGCCGAGTACTCGGTATTCGGCCAAATTTGGATCAGGTACTCGGCCGATACCGAGTAGTTGTAGAAAATTGAATAGTTCAAGACACGTTTTTCAATAATTAAAAATATGCAAATATATATATAATGCAATCATTTGCAATAAATATATTTATAAAATATGACTGAATTCTACGTATAAGTTTTTAAAAAGTTATAATACCAAATAAGTATGAAAATTAACTAAGAATGTGCAAATGTAATTAACTTTTTCATATCGCATATTGGTGTAGGGGAACTTACCTTTGGTCAAGAACAGTCCAAGTGATCCTTAAAATGAATATTAATAAACTCATTAAAAAGAAACTTTCAGTCATATTCCAATATATTTCTAATCATTAAAAATTTAGATTACGAATTTTTAAAATCATGGTTTTGCAGATTCAAACTTGTGGCATAGTGATAACACAGAGAAGTAAAAGTAAGTCATTTTTATTAGGGTTAGAAAAAGATTGTCTAATATTTAATGAAAAAAAGGGAAAATGCCAGTAAAATATTTTAATAATTGAAATTGTTGTATCTTAAATTATGGTGCAAAAGACTAATCTTTCAGCATTTTCTGGTGAAAGCTTATTCCTCAGACTGCTGCAAATATAACCTGCCTCGGAAAAAACCCTCTCGCTGTACACACTAGTTGAAGGTGCACTAGGAAACTTTTTTGCTAGTTTGCATAAGATAGGAAACTTTTATTTTTTTTCCACCAAGCAAAAGGACTATTTGTTCTATTTAGTAATTCTCCAGAAAAAAAAGACTCCATCTCTTTCTTTAACATCTCTTCGTATTCGAATTCAGTGTTGGTATTTTCACTATTGACATTTTCTTGTGCATTTGAGACTTCATCAAAGCACTGCCAGAAAGTTGACAAACTTTTTTGACGAACAAGTTTAGAGAATTAGAACTAATCAATAATAGATTAATATAATTCCAACTTAATTGATACTTAATATTTATTCATTTTAAAAATAACTTTTTTCTAAAATTTTTGACAAAATAAATAAAATATTTTAAACAATGCATAAGTTAAATTCAGTGGGATTTTTGTTCTAAGAACTATCATATAGAGGTCCATTCCAATCATTAGTTCATATGTCAGGGTTCGAATTTACTACTGGTCCATTGGTTCCAGACCAGTAAAACTCGCCGCGAATCACCATAAAAACAATCCAAGGACCACCATTTTTTTAAAGAAAAAAAATGTGATTAATGATTTAAGGTGGACCAGTGATGTTGTCTGTTAACCAGCATATATTCCTGCTCACTGGTCGAGAAGACCAGTAAAATTTTGTAATGATTTCTAACCCTGTACCGCTCTATGTCAATGATTTTTTAAAAAACAATTGGTACTCGGTACTCGGCAACTCGGTACTCGGCCGAGTAGTGAAAGGCCGAGTACTCGGTACTCGGCTACTCGGTAAAATGCTACTCGGTGCATCCCTAATTTTACCTGTAATTTAATGCAGCCGAAGTGAAAATTTTCTATCGGAACTGAAACATCACATATTAGATCTTCACCCAGCGTAATTTTTTGGTGCCAAAAAATGTTTTGTCTAGATTTTATCATTCCGAAAGTTGGCTCACTCGTCATGATATGAAAACTTGTGACTAGCAGAAATTGCTTTTTTTATCGATCTAAATTCATTTTATCTAAAACACAAGAGTTAATCGTCATAGATGAACATAAAACACCTTATTTCCTTCTGTACTTGTTTCTGCTGCGATGTTTTATAATCCACAGGATTTTTTGAACTTTGCGATTCCAATGTGTGACTCGCTGTCGACATGGCATTGAGGCAATAAAAAGAGTTCTATTGTCACAAATTCAAGTAAAATCTGAAAATTTTTCATGGATTGTATGTGTGACGCAGTTTACTGTATGGAAAAAGACAAATTTTCGGTTTTTATTTGGAAGTGTTTGAGAAATTCATTTGTGACTTAAATTAACACTTTTCCTGATATTCACCCTTATGTTTTTACATATGATCGTCTTCAATACATTTTTTTTTTCAAAACTTATTTTAAATCTTTTCAACTTCTGTCATTGTAATATAGCTTATTTCTGATTGAGCAAAGATATTTATTTTCACTATTTTTTTGTTTCAATTTTGTTTCTTTCTTTTCCCTTTTTTTTGTTGCTATAATTTTAATTTCGTTCTTTGTTTGTTATTTTTTGCTTCAGTTCTGTTTTCATAATTTTGATGAGTACAGTTTACATGACTATTTTTTTTCCTTGATTTTATACTTTTTTTTTTTTTCGCAAAGAGTTATCTATTTCTTCCTATATTGGATATCAAGTTAGGTCACTAGTGTCAAAATCAGTGTTCCTAACTGCTACTGCAAGATTTATCAGGGTTGCCACGCCACCGGGAAACCTGAAAAAACCGGAAAAACACAGGGAATTTTAAAATCGGCTTAAAAACCGGGAAAATGCACGGAATTTCGAAATTTTGCTCAAAAACCGGGAAAATACAGGGAATTTTATTTCGGAAGCTAGCAATCGTCAAACGAATGGAAGATCACAAACCGATCAAGCACCGCAAAGCAAGTTGCTTTCGCGAATCTCAATTAAGAGCTCTACCCACTCCCTCTTTCCATCTGCATGGAACTGTCCGTTTCCCGCTCCTGAAATCTTTCTGCTGTTTCCCCCCATGGATCAACAGAACAGAGCATGCGCGAATAGGAGCTTGGAGTAAGGACTGGGTGGGGCGACTGCTTAGGATGGGATGCGTATGCACAGAATTTTTCGGTAACTGTGAGCATGGAGATAAAAGATGAAGATTAATTTTCAACAGAGTGGCAACACTAGACTTTTTGCGATGCAGCAGTAGTTGTCGCACGTGTGTGTATTTTGTTTAAGTTCATTTTTATAATTGACAAACAAAAAATGACAAGTTCTAAATCCGTTTTTAATGCTGATTGGATGGATAAAACCATCAATCCTGACTTCGCTCGATGGGTGAAAGACGTTCCGGACAATCCATTTGCTGCCTATTGCTCACTTTGCACTAAAGTTTTCAACCTTAGCAATATGGGGAAGCAAGCCCTTACGAGCCATTCAAAAAATAAAAAACACCAGAAAATCAGTGGAGCATCCACAACATCATCAACTATGTTGGATTTCATTCCGAAAAAGAAAACGACAGAAGAAGACTCATCTCAGACAATTCGTCCATCTACATCAACTTCTGCGTGTGGAAGCGCACCCATTACGAACTTTATGCTTCAAGAGCAGGCTTTCAAAGCTGAAGTTTTGTGGGCGTTGAAACTTGTATCGTCGCATTCTTCTTTCAATGCATTCGACGATGTAGCAGGAATCTTTTCAGAGATGTTCCCAGATAGTAGCATAGCACAGAAGTGCACCCTAGGCCAAACCAAGATGTCCTATGTTATTTGCTTTGGTTTAGCTCCATTTTTTCAACAAGCATTGCACCAATCATTGCAAAACAAAATGTATGTTGTTTGTTTTGATGAAGCATTGAACAAAATTTCACAAAAATGTCAAATGGATTTGATCCTTAGATACTGGTGTGACTCAACAAATCGAGTCTCCTCAAGATACTGGACTTCCGTGTTTTTACGCAGAATAACAGCTGTAGATCTATTTGACAGTTTTCAAGAAGTTATAACTACTTGAGATATCAAATTGCTGTTACAAGTTGGCCTGGATGGCCCACATGTTAACCTTAAATTTTTGAAACATTTAAAAGAACAACTTTTGTCTGAAAATGACTGTGATGTTTTAGATCTTGGGACTTGTGGGTTGCATGTAATCCATGGAGCATTGCAACATGGACAAAAATCTACAGGTTGGAAAGTTGATGTTACTTTAAGGGCATTATATGGACTTTTTAAGGATAGTCCTGCCAGAAGAGCAAATTACGTGGACATAACTGGTTCAACCCAGTTCCCATTAAAATTTTGCTCTGTTTGTTGGGTAGAAAACATCAGTGTTTGTGAACGTGCTCTGAAAGTTTTTGAAAATGTAAAGAAATATGTGGAAGCAAGTAAAAAAACTTTTCTAGGATCTGTTACATGTGATAATATTGTCTCTTCATGTCAAGACAGATTGGTTTAAGCCAAAATTAGTTTTTTTTTTGTTTTATCGCTAATATTCTTCAGCCATTCTTAAAAAAATTTCAGACACCTGAACCATTGGTGCCGTTCCTCTATGAAGAAATTTTCATATTGATAAAGCAGTTGATGAAAATCATTGTTAAACCTACTGTTATTGAGGAGTCAAAATCATTAGATATTCTACTTTCAGTAGACCTTGATGACCCAAATAACTTGCTATTAAGGAAGAATACCGACATAGGAATTGTGACTAGAAGCTACCTAAATAGTAGTGGAGCTACTGAAGCTCAAAAAAAAGATTTTATGGCAGATTGCTTTCTGTTCGTAAAAAATATTACGAAGAAGATTTTTGAACGCATGTCAAAGAACTTTGCTATTTTGAAAGCTACCTCATGTTTAAATCCAAAATTGTTGAGAAGTAATGTAGTATTATGTGAAAAGAGAATGGTAAGTTTGCTTCAACTTTTATTCTCAACGGCAAAAATTTCGTCTACATGCGCGGAACGTGCTAAAATTCAATTTGAAGTGTTCTTGGAGAAGTTAAAGACAGATTACAAAGAAAATCTCCAGGCCTTTGATAGAAGAACGCGTTTGGATGATTTTTTCTACAGTATTCTTAAAGTCTGAAGAATTTCAAGACCTATGGGAAGTTGTAAAAATTGTGCTCACTTTGTCTCATGGCAATGCTTCTGTTGAGAGTGGTTTCAGTGTCAATAAGGACATACTTGTTGAAAACCTCAAAGAAGATTCGTTGATTGGTATAAGGACTGTTTATGATGCCATACACTCTTATGGAGGAGTGTTGAATGTACCTCTATCAAAAGAATTGCTCCAATTTACAAAATTAGCATGGACAAGATACCATGATGCTTTAGAGAAGCAAAAGAATCTGACTGAAAAAGAAAAAGAAAGATTACCAGGCAAACGGAAAGCAGCTGCACAAATTAAACTGTTGGAGCAGAAAAAAATGAAACTTTTAACTGCAAAGTTAGCCGAAGTTGCTAAAATTGATGCAGAGATCTTTGAACTAAGCAAAACACAAGAATGTTAAATTTACTGAAAATTTTTCATTTGTGCTGAAAATGTTTTTTTCATTTGTTATGGTTAAATTTTTTGTTAACTATTAAACCATAAGTTATTTTTTGTTTTCTTTGATGTCAGTCTTCAATTTTATGTTATGTTAAAGTTAAAATGTTTACTATGAGGTAAGTTCGCATTTTTTTAAAATGTAAATATTGTTTTAGAGTTGTTAAGAATTCTTGCATGCTATATTAATATATATAAATATATAAGTAGTGAAGGGGTAAAAATTAATGAAAATTTCAACAGAAAAAAAATATATATTTGTGATGAAATCTTGCGAATTAAAGAAGTATTGTTCGCGCATTTCAAATACTGCATATGCATACAGGAAAAACACAGGGAATTTTTTTTCCAGAATTGAGTGGCAACCCTGTTTATCCTTAAAATAACTTTGTTATACATGCATTTCAGCAATGTTTTGGATTATATTTGTTATCTCCTCACTCTTCTCTCTTGCTCTTATTCCTTGTTGATTAATGTCAATGTCAGCGATTTGTGGAAGCACAAGATTTTTTATTTTGACCTAATGTAAAATTTTTAAGAGGTTTTTGTTTGCTTCTTTTTTTCTCACATTTTTAGTCTCAATTACTTCATATAAGGCCTCAAAATGCAGAATTTCACTCTTATTGTTTCAAAAAATTTCCTGGAGGAGAACTCTTCTCCCCCTGAATTTAGGGATAATCAACAGTCTACACCCTACTTAAAAGAGGTCATTGCATCACTCTTTTGATATCCATACTTCTCTTAGGTCAATCTATAGAACAAGAAAATAAACCGAGAGCATTAAAAAACGAAAAAAAAAAGAAAAAACACGGGGGACTTAATCAGGGAAAAATATACACGAAATGAAAAATGTCCTGTTCTGCTGCCGAAAAAGTAGTCCTGACTAAGGGCAGTATGCTTGTAAAAGCTCAGGCCTCTGTTAATTCCAGGCCTGTCATTTCTAGTTTTTCCAGGGGGTGAAAGAGTGTAAAAACAATGCAATTTCATCAGAAAACAGCATCGCGCACACTTATATGTAAACACATTGATTTTTTAAAGCTGGGGGGGGGGGAGACTGCCCCCCTGACCCTCTTAAATGATGGGCCTGGTTAATTCTAAGTCCGACACTGGTGGTAACTGGTTACAGAAGAAAAAAAGAGGAAGGAATTGTGCGTACGTTTCACCGGAACAGTAAGAATGAATATTTCTCTCACAAAAAGGCTAGGTGAAAAATCTTGGGGAGGGGGGGGGGGGTTAAACGCTCCGCCTGCACTTCTGAAAATTTTGACCTGTGCCCCCCCCCCCCCCCAAAGCTTTTGGTCACGCTACGCCTGTGCTCTTGCTCAATTATTAAAAAAGTTATGAGTGACTGTAGGGCATGCACGCTATGTGTTCTAATGGAAAAGCAAAACTTTAAAGTGCTTTTTCTCGATGATTAGTTTTTAGTGTTTCCATGTTATTGGAATCGCTAAGGATTCTTTCCATTAAAGATACAGCTTCAAAATAATATTTTTAGCACTCAGGATAATGTATTTAAGAAAACTGTGCATTGAATAAGCATTTTATAAGTTTCTAAAAAATTTAGAGCTTGTTAAACCTTTATAAATAAAATTTTCTAAGAATTTTTTACATAAAAGGTCATAATTTTTTTTCAAATCAATATTTTTGTAAATGAATGCACAGAATTTTAGAGATGATAATTGTGCTCATTTATCAAGAAGAAATTCTGAAATAAGTGCAAAAACAAAAAAGCCTTAGGGTTTTTAAAAAAGTGAAATTCTCTTAAATTTTTTAAATTTTCAAAAAAAAGTGGTCAACATTTTTAATGTTTGAAAATAAATTATTGATTGTTATATAAGTGTAAAAACAAAGGTTTCAAAGATTACATTTTTCGCGTAAATCTATGAAGATTATTGTAAAGGTACTGTGACCCCTTAATCATCATGAAATTAGGTACAAATGTGAATGTTTAGCATTCATTCACAATTATTAAATAATGTCTTTGTGACTTTCAGGCAATAAAGCTGTTCTTCTTACAAATAGTGTTTATACCATGTATGCCTGATTTAAACCAAAAAAAAAAAAACTTTTTTTTCAAACCTTATCTAAAACCATCAAATTCTGGAGAAGTATCCAGAATTTGATGATTCCAAGTCTGGGTCCCAGTATAATTCTTTCCTTTTTCAACCTGTTCTTTTCTATTCTTTATCAATATTTATCTATAAAATTTGGTTTTAATTTGCATTTTTTGCGAAGCTATTCTTTATAAGAAACTTTATTCATTTGATGATAATCTAATAATTAACTGTTCTTTTTTGCATATTTTCCAGATCTGTTTCGGAGCAGTATCTATTGGAAAATCCACTTCCTGTTAATGTTTTTCTGACCGCAAAATCTGAGCATCAAGCTTTGAGTAATTTCGAAAAAGAGAACATGTCAGACAGGGAAAAAAATAAAGAGGTAACACAGAGTGCGGTTGAAGAGACCAATAAAGCACAAACAAGTGTTGGGCCAGACAGATCTGATCAAGCTTTAAATGACTTGCAAAATGAGAACATTTTAGATGCTTTAAAAAGTACAACTGAAAGCCATGAGTCATCCGCCACTGTTAGTGAAGCAGACAAATTGGATCGAGAACTCACGATTGATAACGAAACGACGGATAACAGGTGTCACATGGTATTTGCAGAAGTGACGCGAAAGCAGAATGAAAAAAGAGAAGCTGAAGTTTGTGGATCCATTTCAAATGAAATAAAAACCTCTCGCAAAACTCGGTATCGTGGTGTGCACATCCCAAATGCAATGTTAAATCAGATTGATCCGGAAGTGATACGAAAAAATGCTAGGCTGCTTTCAGTATATAGAATAATTTATAAAAATGGAAAGCCTATGTATAAAAAGTTTGTATATAAGGGGTTAACAAAAGAACAATTAGGTTTTGGAAGAGATAGGATGCGTGAAATTACACATAATGTCCGCCAAACTAGCCAGACAGAAGTCTTTGGTATGGTTCCGTTAAATGACTTATCACAGCTAAATGATTTGAGCAAAACTGCTGAGGGTTTGAAAAACAAATCTGCTGGCAGTAACAGTCTTGAAAAAGAGTTGAACAACGTTGAACAAGTAAATGCAGAAGAGTTGAGTAAAAGTGCTGTTGAGAATGTTCCCAAAAAAAGAAGAAAATAACTGTGAAGATGCTCAAAAGATAAAAGCAGGGTTGCCACAGGCTACTTAAATGCTACTTTTTGCTGATACTGTTTTCTTGAAACTTTTTCTGTTTTAGGGACTACTTTTTTTGCAACTTTTTTAATTTTGGGACTACTTTTTTGAAACTTTTTTATACGTTTTTGGCTACTTTTGCTACTTTTTTAATGAATTTTTCCTGTGGCAACCCTGTAAAAGAAATGTTAGACAAAGTCAAATCTGCTGAAGTGCCAGTAATAACTGGAAAAAAAAGTCAAAGTATGCATAATGTAATACATACCACTGCAAATTCTAAAGCTGTTGAATCATCACTTTTAGAGAACAACAAAAGAACACCTATACCGTCAAATGAAGCAAACACAAGAGGTTACAACTCGTCAGACGAAACAACTGCTGTGCAAAATTCTGAAGTTGATTGTATTACAATCAAGGATTCCCAAGAACCTGAGGCTACTAGTGAAATTCAATGTGAAATTGATAAATGTCGCAAGAAACCACCTAATGTTGTAACTTATCTTGATAGAAACCTTCCTCAAACAAAAAATAAAAAAAATAACACCAGTGTTTATTGTTGATGAATTTGAGGATGAATTTGTAATAGGATGTCGAAATAAACCTGTAAAAGTGAACCACAAAGTAATCAAATTATTGACAGCCAAAATGGAAGATGTTTACGCTCAAAAAAATCTGAGACAAAATATGTGAAAGGTGTTGGAAATATCGAAAATGTGAAGAAAATTAATTTTAGAAAAATGAATTCTAACACTGTAGAGTTTGAGGATACAATTCCTGATACAAGTGAAGAGCCTCCTAGATTAATGCTGAATTCAGCTTGGAATCTGCCCACTGAAGAGCATCTTGAAGAATCACACGCTAAATTGATAAAGTTAAATAAAAGTGCTGTTGAGAATATCCCCCAAAATGAAGAAAATAACTGTGAAGATGCTCAAAAGATAAAAGAAATGTTAGACAAAGTAAAATCTGCTGAAGTGCCAGTAATAACTGGAAAAGAAAGTCAAAGTGTGCATAATGTAATACATACCACTGCAAATTTTAAAGCTGTTGAATCATCACTGTTAGAGAACAACAAAAGGACACCTAAACCGTCAAATGAAGCAAACACAAGAGGTTACAACTCATCACACAAAACAACTGTTGTGCAAAATTCTGAAATTGATTGTACTACAATCGAGGATTCCCAAGAACCTCAGGCTACTAGTGAAATGCAATGCGAAATTGATAAATGTCGCAAGAAACCATCTAATGGTGTAAGTTATGTTAGAGGCATTTCGAAAAAAAAAGTAACATTGCTGGATATTGTTGATGAATTTATAAAAGGATGTAAAAATAAACCTGTAAGTGAACCACAAAGTAATCAAATTATAGACAGCCAAACTGGAAGAGTTATCGAAAATACAAAGTATATTAATTTTAACAAAATTACTTCTGACACTTATCCTGAGTGTGCGGATACAATTCCTGATACAAGTGAGGAGCCTCCTTTATTAACGCTGAATTTAGCTTGGAATCTGACAAAGTTAAAAAAAAATGGGTATTGAGAATATTCCCCAAAATGAAGAAAATAACTTTGAAGAGGTTCAAATGATTAAAGAAATGTTAGACGATGGAAAATCTGTAGTACAAGCGATATCTGGAAAAGAAAGTCAAAGTACGCACAATGGTAATGTAATCATAGATTCACAATCTGTCAAGGAAAATCTAAATGAATATTGTGTTGAAAATACTTGCAACTTTATGAGTGATAACAAAGTCAATCTTGAAAGCAAAAGAAAGAATATAAAGATTGTAAATGGAAAAGTCTGTGCTAGTAAGGCTGAAAAAAGTGCTTTGGAATCTTCTGTTCAAGAGGCTAGTACGGAAAGTGCACAAAATCACATACTGAAAACTATGGATTCTGAAATAAGTTCGAAGAAACAGCAGAAGGTGCTTGATATTGAAGATGCTCAAAGAGAACATGATTCAAACTCACCATTAATCAACTTTAAGGAAATGAAACAAGCACGCATTCAAATAAAAAAGTTATCCAGTTTGGATATTGCTCCTTATCCGCATGCTGCAAAGCTTCTTGCAGAGGTAATTAATGAACAGTCCAAAAACAATAGTGAAGAAAACAAGAGCTCAATGAGCTCCACAAGTGAAAATCGAGTTACGGGCAGGCAGAATCTAAGATGTTTACATACGAGAAAAGAAGAGAAAAAAGATGGGAGAAGTGTTGGCACCATTAAAAATTCAAAGAAAACTAGTTTTAGAAAAAAAAAATTCCAGCACAGTAGAATCTGACTTGCATGGCAATGAAAATGCTCGGAAAAGTAGAGATGAGATTTTGTGTGAATGCAATGTAAGTTCAGAAGAATCTTGCAAAACAATTCCTGATACAAGTGAAGAGCCAGAAAATATTACGAAGTATCCTGAAGAACCATCAAGTAAAGCTAATAATCTGCTCTCAGAAGAATATCTTGAAGAATCGCCTAGTAAATCTACACATCTGCTTACAAAAGATCAAAAAACTTTCATTGACAGTCTCACACCTGAAAGAATTAAGTCTTTTAAACAAGTCAATGGATGTTAAGCGAGTAAATGATTCTAAAGTGAAAGAAAGTAAGACCAGTACAGAGCAAGAAGTCAAAAAATCTAAAAAGCGCAATAAAATTATCCCTAGTTTTGTACAGAGTCAAACAGCTTCAAAAAAGAGAACTTTAAGTGCTGATGAAAATAAAAGTGATGTTAAAAATATTACTTATTCTGAAGGACGTTCCCTCTTGGCTAAAAAAAGGTCTATTTCCTTATCTGATACAAAAACTAAGCAAAGTGCAATAAACAACAATAATAAAAAGCTCAAAACACTAACATCTGTTGATTCAGCAGAACATGTTTAAGAAAACAAAGCATCAAATGCTACATCTAAAGTTCCTGTTAAACGCAAGAAACATTGGAAAGACACTCATCAATTGGCTTTTCTTGCAGCTGAACCAGCATTATTTAGTCAGCCAGACCTTATAGTGAAGGTTGACAATTCTAAAAATAAGAGAATAAAGACCAAGACCGATGTAACTAATGTCAATGTTCATGGTTCAAAATCTGAGAAAAGTAACATAACAAAAAGTCAAGAAAAGAGTAAGTGTTTGAAAAAATGTGCAGATATTGAATCAAAATCATCCAAGGATTATATGAACATGGAAAATGTTAATAAAACCGTCCTTGTTGGGCAAACTAATGCAGCAAAGAAGTCTCATCATGTGTCTCATAAACTTGATTTTGCAAAAGTCAATTTCACTTTTGATAAAGATGAAAGTGATAGTCAGAGAACTAATGCTTCTAAGGATTCAACACCCAGAGTGCTAATGTAAATATAAACTCACCTTCACCGAGTTGCACGAAAGCTGAAAAAGAAAATGTTGAATTAAAAACGATGCATTATGATGATAATCAGCAAAAATCTGTAGGGAAAGAAACTGTGAAAGTCAAATAATTGATTCTGTATCTACATCAAGAAATGAATTATTGTGTTCCACAGATGATGCAGAAATTGGCACTGAAATAGTCAAGGAAAGCCCTAGTTTTAATGCTGCACCAGCATTTTCTTCATCGTCTAATTTAGAGTTAAATGTTGAAAGTAATATTGAAACTATTTCATTATCACAGTCGAATGCAGATGAAGAAAATCGGTTACAGAGTAGAAAATCTGTGCGATTACTCCAAAAAAGAAGTACCCCTACAAAAAAAACTTAAGTAAATAAGTTTTAGATATATTTTTCTAACAATGTTACTAGTTAGAAGTGCAATGTATGTTCATGATATTTGTACTCTGATTCACTATGACTGCTAAAGACTGGACCCTGCTTTAAAAGGCTCAAAAAATCATTTTTTTATTGCTTATTCAATTGATTAAATAATTTCTTATATATCTAAGAATGCATAGGCAAAGTTATATAGGCTAGTTCAAAATATTCTCAGAGGTACAGCACTGAAAGAAATGGGGTATTGACCAGGTATACAAGTTTTCACGCTTTTGGGGCGCGATCTTGAACTGTGTACCTGAAAAAGTATGACAATGGTTCTAAGCAATATTTTGAATTAGTGGACATGCTATATTTTTTGCCCGAAAATGTTAAAGCCAGTTTTCTCAAGTCGTTTTTACGATTTTTCCAAACTGGGATGCGTAATTGTATAAAAAAGTAGGCAACCAATCGAAACAAACCAAAGCTTGTTCGCTACAGTAATGTTTTTTTTTCTACTTGAACCAAAAGCATTCCTGAAAAAAAAAAAAAGTTCTTAACAATTTTTTTAACAAGTTGAAATGATTTTTTTTTACAAAAATCATTTTTCTTCAAACCTGAGAAAACATTCAAATTTCTTAATTACTAAAGTTGTTTTTAGTTTATGTCGAAGACATATGAAATTCCAATGGTGTTATCTTTTTTCTGTCTCGCCGATTGAAAACAGCAGTTGCACAAAATGCTAGTGTGCCTTTTTATTACAACCGAATCCTTTAACCCCCCCCCCTTCTTTTACTTTATCTTTCTATTAGAAGCATATTTCGCCTACTTAAGCATTTTTCTCTACTTTTCTGTGAATTTCTGTATGATTAGAAAATAGAATTGTAAATATGTTGACGGCCCCTATCTTAGGATCATATTTATATACCCAGTCATTTTTATTTAAACTATAACTTGCTTAGATTTCTCAATACACAGAATCCTTTTTCGTTCCTAAAAATGTTTAAAATGCACATTCCAGCTGCCATTTTTATTCCATCGGCCATCGGCGGCCAATGCTAACTTG
The DNA here is from genome assembly GCA_038373865.1 of Uloborus plumipes. NCBI lineage: Eukaryota > Metazoa > Arthropoda > Arachnida > Araneae > Uloboridae > Uloborus > Uloborus plumipes. The sequence continues at coordinate 43,580 of JAXGGA010009635.1, forward strand.
GCAAAAACACCCACCCATCAGCCATCGGCCAACAATCGGCATTCACCCATCGGCCAAAATTTGCCATCGGTCGAGCCCTAGATATTATTAACATGTGCCTCAAAGAGGGGAAAGATATGAAAAACAACGATTTTCCAGGGTTCCCACTGTCCTTAAAAGTCCTTAGAAACTCCTTATTTTTCATAAGTCCTTATTTTTCACTACTGATAGTAATTTAATGATTTGAAATTGCTAGCGAGAATGAAAAAAATATTCTTTCAACTTTTCCTTCGTACTGCATAGATAGGGATCCTGTGTTGAAATCTAAGCATTCTCAGTGAGAACAAAGAAAACAAGTGCATGTGGCGGGAGGGGGTGAAGGTAGTTGTCTAGAAAATATCCACTCACCATTTTTGAGTTTGAAAAAAGTGGCAGTTGAAAAAAATAGATGAACTAATAGATGCTTTATTAATAAGAAAAAAAAACTTAACAATTTTTTTGTCCTCTTGTATTTTTCAGTCTGTAATCAATATCACAATGAAGATTTATTTTAAAACAATGGTGCTCAACTTTCTTTAACTCGAAGGTCACACTTCATTTTAAGATGAATGTTGTACACCAGAAAGTTTAAAGAAGTATAGTCATTTGAAGGTTTGTCAAATCCTTTTCAACTAGTTCTTTCAGAGCAAAATGTTTTTAAAAGTAAATACTGACTTGTAAATAATGAATTTTTCAATGAATTATTTGTCTGGTGACAAACATTTTTTTCTAGGAGCTTAAGCCTTTAGTATTTTTGATCTCTAATCATATTGAAAGTTTTTCTTGATAGCATCGTAAATCATGAAAAAAGAAAGAAAGTTACCAAGAACTGTTGTTTTCACAACTTAATTCTTATTTTATTAATACTAATTTTTGCAACTATTTCTTAGAAACCACTTTCTCAATATTTGGATAATAACGTAAGCTGCTACATCTGTCAGCTTTTCAAGCTGTAGGCACCACTTTAAAGCCATGATTTTCAACCCATGCTCTAGGCATACATTTTGCCTCATTTGAATGCATTATTCATCATGCCAATCAATGCAATCAAATAAAAATATTTTGTACTTGAAGACTCGCACATTTGCGACTAATTGCTTTCACTGAAAATTTTAATGCATTTGCATCTGCATTGATTCACGTAAAATTATCGTTGACTTTCACTAAATGATTATCTTAAATGTATTGAAATTTTTGGAAATAATATAACAGTAGCTCAGTTTGTTGTAATTTGAATTTTCAGCTCAAATATTCAAAGCATTTCTCAGATAGTTGAAATTTTCTTTTCACAAAGCACTAATTTAGACAATTCTTGATTCCCCTCCCCCCCTGCTAACATTGCATCCAGTGAGTCATGTCATGGAAAATCATGGATTTCAAACTCTAATTGTAGCAGCTACTTTGCATTTTGTAAAAATTTGTGTTTGAAAAGTTGCATAAATCTCTTACATTTATCCAAATTGTCTACATACAATTATTTTTAATAAGAGATAATCTTCGATGTGAAAAGTTCTTCCCCTTAGACTATTTTGGAGGAGGAGATTTTGAAAACTTTGGCGTATCTGTCCTGAGTTTTAGCCCCTGGATATGTAGTTTAAGAAATTGATTAATTCACTTTTACAAAATTAAGTTTTTCTCTTAATTTTACCAAAACCTAACTGTACTAAAGTAAGTAGAAGTAGCATCGAATTAGAACGCCTTGCCTTGTATTGAAATCCGTTTTAGCTTTTTTGTTTCTTTGAGAAAGATAGTAAATTGACCCTTTTTTTAACTTAATGTGTTTGTATAATACACATTTTATACTTTTTCCTGCAAGATGCAGCCTCAAAGATTCTAGTGCATCTTGTACTCAAAGAGTACTTGAATGTCCAGTGTTTGATGTAAAATTGCCGCTAGCCCTGGAATTGTCATAAAGAAGAAAAAAGTTCAGATCGTAATTTTTTCTTTTTTTTTAAATTGTTCTTAGTCTTGATTTTGAAATGTAATGATAAATGCTTCAAAAATATTTTTTGGGGTAAAAAAATGCTTGAAAATACAGGTGTGTTGGTGTAACCCATAAAATTCATGCATATTTGATGACTAATAAATAATTTTCGAGGTCCTTAATTTTTTTGAAAAAGGTTCTTAGAAAGTCCTTATTTTTTGTTTTGAAAAAGAAGTGGGAACCCTGTCTGGGTTTTGGAATTTTCCGAATCTGGCAGATACCGAAATTTTCACTACACAGCAGACACTTTCCGAGCGATATCTTTGATGAGAGTTTTTAGAATTACAGTAAAAACTCTGAATGGCGGAATTATTTTTTGCGACTTTCTTTTCTTTCTTTCTTTTTCTTTTTTTTTTTTTTTTTTTTGTGTGTATGTGAAGAAAGCCTTTTTTTCTTTTCAATTTTAAAAAGATGTTAGCTAGATGAATTTGGCAAACACATTTATTTTAAGAGAAGAAGGGATGTATGCTGTAAAATTTCGAGGAGGGGCCCACCTCTGGTTTCTCTGCTATGTCATAAAATCATTGTTTTCATTTTTCTTTTCTGAAATCGAATATTGTGTTACTTAATTCCAGGGTTGCAAAAAACCCACCTGCCCAAAAAAACCCACCCGGGTTTTTTTGGGTAAAACCCACTTTAAAAAACCCAATAAAACCCGCACAAAAGCGGGTTTTATTGGGTTTTTTAAAATTAGTGAGGTTAATTTCATATTCAGCATTTTTTATATTAGATTTTATCCATTGTATTTAAAACAGTTACCCTACCTATTGAAACTTATACGTCTACCCATGAAATTTATATATAAAACACTAAGACAATATTTCTTTTCTGCCGATGCTAACAATTGTTTTGTTTACAGTTGGCAATGGCCTCGAGTAATATTACGGGAAAAGAAGATAATGTTACAAAATACATTTTAAAATGTTACATCTTCATCCTAATAACTACGAGAATTGAGCACAAATTATTACTAAATATCGTTACATTTCATTATTTTTTTTTACATTTATCTATGATGTAACTTGGGTGGTGGTGGCATAATAAAAAAGTGTAAACTAATCCTTTAAAGTAATTTTCAAATGTTATTTGTTACTTTGTCTTTTATGATGATTTATTTACATTATTTAAATGCACATTAATTGCATATTAAATTAATTAAGACAAAAATAAAAATCAGCATTCTGAATTAATTCCTTTTTAAACATAGAAATCCCCCCACCCCCACCTTTTCCTTTTTCAACAAGCAAAAGAAACAATAAATCTAAAAAAAACCCAATAAAACCCTAAAAACCCAATAAAACCCTAAAAAACCCAATAAAACCCGCCCGGGTTGGGTTTTTTGCAACCCTGCTTAATTCTAACTTATCAAGTCTTGAATTGAATATTGAAGCTTTTACGATGTTCCCTTTAAGTCACATTCTTTTAAGTAGGAGTGCCCATCCGGGAGGGTCATGGCCTATACTTGCCCGTCTATTTTTAACAGTTGGAGGGGGGGGGGCTTATTTGCGTTTTAGTTTTTATTTTGGTCTCCGTGCTATTTGAATTTGTGCTCAGACTTTGCTCTTGGGGGCGGGGGCAACCTTATGTTCAAAGCAAAAAAAAAAAACTTTTCCCATTGACTTATCCATGTTCAAAGCAAAAAAAAAAGCTTTTCCCATTGACTTATCCTGATATTTCTTGACCATGGAGCGTGGAACTAACAAGTATTTATGTGAATGCATAAACTTGCCCACATCCCTCCTACCCCCAAAGGCGATGGCACGCCCTCTTCAAGTGCTACGGAACATCACCCCGCTCAAAAAAAAGAGACAAAAATCCTGTCTAAAAATATATGCCCATAAAACTACAATGGTGTACTCTACGTTTCATCAAGTGACCATATTAAGTGTTTTCGCCAAATTGGCAACCTCTGTATTGACAACTAATAAAGTTTTATAAGTAGAGCTTCTTGCATTTTTCCATTTATGAAAATGCATTAAAGCTCTACTAATATTTTAAATATACTTTTAAAACATTATTTTACTACTAATGTATTAAATGCATTATATTTCGTATTGACCTTTACTAATCATCAACAAACAGCACGGCGCCGCCAAATGTTTCCAAAATTATTGTCACATCACAAAACGTTAGTACTGAAAAAAGTTCAATTTTTTTACCATCGGCCGATGGAAGAGTAAAATAATCAACCATCGGCCAACTTTGAACAATCGGCATCGGCCCATCGGCCAAAAAATGCCATCGGTCGAGCCTTACAGTTTTGTAATTTTACCAAAATCAAAGCCACTCCCCCCCCCCCCCACCATCACTTTACATAACAGCCTAAATTTTTCAGGCTTCAGCATTTTTCAAAATATTCCAAAGAAGAAATCCCAAACCTCCCATCCCCTTTAACTCTCCATATAAAAAAAAAACCCTGCAATTACGTTTTTACGTCTTTGTTTACAAACAATTCACGACGGTTTTGGGAAATTTTCTAGTAAGCATCTGAGATGTCCTTAAATTATCAAAGATGTAATCGTTTTTAACACTTTAGAGTTGAAAAATTACGGACTGAAGTTCTGATTTAATTTTCCCTGATTTGTTCCCAAATTCCCTGATTTTTCCAGAATTTTCAAAATCCCTGATAATTCCAGGTTTTCCCTGTTTTCCAGGTCTGTGGCCACCCTGTGAACACATCCTCGGCAGTATAAAGAATGGATTTTCAATTACTACTTATCATATTTTCAGTTACTATTGTTATCATTTACATGACGGTTATAATTGCAATATTCAACTTTATCGAAAGCTTTCGTTATTGCTTTTTAAAATAATGCCTTTGCAGTCCCATTATACATATTTTTATCACACACTATATTAATTGTTTTATTTATTTATTTACCTCATTTATTAATTATTTTTATTTTGAATTTTTTGAAAAAGGAAACAATGATTTTTATGACCTTAAAATATTAATGACACCTTGCAAAGTAACATATCACCCGAAATTCTGTTCCAAGAGTTTTGAGATCCCTCCTAAAGAAGACTCAAGCTCTTATAGCAGCGATAAAAAGATTATTCTTTTTGTTAAAAACGAAACTTTATTTTTTGCCATTTCTTGAGTTTTTACGGATGCGCACACAAAAACTAAAGTTAAAAAATATCTAAAAAAAAGGTTTTTTTCATCAGAACATAAGTACAATAGCTCCTTTAAATTTTATTAGAGCAAATTGATCTGAACTTTTAAGGTCTATGCCTTTTTAGCCTACTTTCCCGTTAAAAATAAAAGAGACGAAAAAAGTATTAAAAGTGGCTTAATGCAGCTAAAAAATATCGCCAAGTCCAAAAAATATCGCCAAGTTCAAAAAATATGGCCAAGTTCAAAACAAAGTCAAAAAGAAACAAAAAAAAAATGAAATAAATATCGAAAAATTAAAAATTTGAAAGTAGGGTATTGTGATGGGGATTTTGTGTCGGTTTGTCTGTCCCCCCCCCCCCCCCCCTAATAACATTTGAATGAACATTCCGGTTTGAACGAAATTTTTTTTGTTGGAAAAATCTCCGCGAGTACAGCTCATTCCCACATTTGATTTTTCGATTTGAACAATTTTTGGTTCAACTTTGAGCCGTTCGAACAACCTGTCCCGCGATATTAACTTTTTAGTTAACAGTCCGATTTGAGACAAACTTTTTTTGTTCGAAAGATCTTTTCAAGGATACTTCATTCCCGTATCTACATTTTCGATTTGAACAATTTTTCGTTCAACATTGAACCGTTCAAACAAGCTGTCACCCCTAATAACTTTTGAGTGAACAGTTCGATTTAAACAATTTTTTTTTTTTGTTCGAAGCATCTCGGCAAGGATACTTTATTACCGTATTTAAATTTTAAATTTGAACATTTTTGGTTCAACATTGAACCGTTCAAGCAACCTTTCCCCACCTAATAACTTTTAAGTGAACCGTCCGAATTGAATAAACTTTTTTTTGTTCGAAAGATCTTATCAAGAATACTTCATTCCCATTTTTAAATTTTCGATTTGAACAATTTTTCGTTCAACATTGAACCGTTCAAACAAGCTCTCACCCCTAATAACTTTTGAGTGAACAGTCCGATTTAAACAAACTTTTTTTTGTTCGAAAGATCTCGGCAAGGATACTTCATTACCGTATTTAAATTTTCAATTTGAACATTTTTTCGTTCAACATTGAACCGTTCAAGCAACCTTTCTCCACCTAATAACTTAAAAGTGAACCGTCCAAATTGAATAAACTTTTTTTGTTCGAAAGATCTCGGAGAGACTCATTCCCATATTTCACTTTTCAATTTGAACCATTTTTCGTTCAATGATGAACCGTTCAGAAAAAATTTTAACATGAGCGCCTACTGGGAAATTTAAATTGAATGTTGATTCTGAACTTAAAGGCGGATTTCCTTCAAACTAACTTTGTAAGAAAACGGTTTTGATCAAAAATGTATGTAAAGTACTTTTCTGAAAAATCTTCTGTGAGGACTCTGATTCCGACTCCGCAAACATGGCGGAAATGCAGGCTCAGAAAAAAATGACTGACTGGGCAGACGATTTGTTGTTTATTTATTCATTTTTTTGTTTAATTTATTATTATTATATTTATTTATTTTTTTGGCAGACGATTTTTTTTTTTGTTTACAAAAATTTTTCATTCACGAGAGCATTTTATTCTTTATTTATATTTAACAACTGGCAACGGATTAAAAATAAAATTCGAGACATTTTATTAACGAACGAGGTTTTTTTTCTTTCTTTGATAAAATGTGTTTTGATGTTCTTTGTACTTTTATTTTATTTATTAATTATTTTTCTTTTGAAAACGATTGTGAAATTTTTCTACGGAAGAACTATAACAGTTACATTCTTTAAAAGGTGCGACAAAACTTTATTTACTCGTTTATTTACTTTTTACGTGTCCATTTCATCTGATGAGAGGGGTATATTTTGCTTTTAGAAA
>JAXGGA010009636.1:0-50546 GCA_038373865.1 Uloborus plumipes
CATCCCACCTCCTCCCCTATATCGTAACCTTGAAAAGTCGACGTTTGACCCTTACTGACGGGAGAAAAAATGAGCACTATCTTTTCTCCCCTCCCCCCCTCCGTCAGGAAAGTTGAACAGCTGCCGTAACTCGTTCGACTTGGCGCAAAGGGAAGTTACAATTCGCGGAGCAAAGTGAATCATACGCGGAAAATCCGGGGTTGTTACAAATTTTCGGAAAACTCCGGAAGTTCCGGAGCACTTGGCAGGTCTGCGAAACTGATGAAATGAACGTGATTGCGTAATTGAACGTGACGAAATGAAATGAACGTGATTGAATGACTGAATGCGACCGATAGAATGAACGCGACAGATGGAATGAACGCGATTGAATGACTGAATGCGACTGATAGAATGAACGCGATTGATGAAATGAACGTGATTGAGCGACTGAACGTGACAGAGGAAATGAACGCGATTGATGGAATGAACATGTTTGAGGGATTGAATGCAACTGATGAAATGAACGCTATTGAATGACTGACCGCGATTGAATGACTGAAAGCGACTGATGGGATGAACTCGATTGATGAAATGAACGTGGCTGAGCGATTTAACGTGATTGAGGAAATGAACGTGCTTGATGGAATGAACAGGATTGAGTGACTGAACGTAACTGATGAAATGAACTCGACTGATGGAATGAACGCGACTGATAGAATAAATGCAATTGATGGAATGAACATGATGGAGTGATTGAACGTAACTGATGCAATGAACACGATTGAATGACTGAACGCGACTGATAAAATGAACGCGACTGATGAAATGAACGTGATTGAGCGATTGAACGTGACTGAGGAAATGCACGCAACTGATGAAATGAACGTGATTGAGCGATTGAACGTGACTGAGGAAATGCACGCGACTGATCGAACGAACGTGATTTAATGACTGAACGCGATTCATGAATTGAACGTGATTGACCGAATGAATATGACGGAATGACTGAAAATGATAGAAAATGAACGTGATTGAATGACTGAACGCGACTGATGGAATGATCGCGATTGAAGAAAGGAAGGTGATTGATGAAATAATCGCGATTGAAGAAATGAAGGTGATTGATGAAATGAACGTGACTGATGGAATGAACATGACTGATGGAATGAACGTGACTGATGGAATGAACGTGATTGTATGACTGAACGCGCCTGATGGAATAATCGCGGTTGAAGAAATGAACGTGATTGATGGAATGAACGTAATTGAGCGATTGAACGCGATTGATGAAATTAACGCGACTGGATAGAATGAACGGAAATGAATGCCTGAACGTGACTGATGGAATGAACGTCATTGAATGCCTGAACGTGACAGATATAATGAACGTGATTGAATGACCAAACGTGATTGATGAAATGAACGTGACTGATGGAATGAACGTGGATGAGTGATTGAAAGTGATTTATCTGAGGAGCGTAAATGACTAATTTAATAACGCTGATTTGATGAAGATTACTAGAATAATCGTTACTGATGACATTAATGAATGCGGTTTTTTATTTAGCGAACGCGGTACAGAACGAAAGTACTTAAACGAAAGAAAAATAACACAGGCTAACGTCGGAATGATGCAATGAAAATGATCAATAAAATAACGTGCTGTTCATTACCAATCATTCATTCCATAAGTTACTCATTCTCGTTCATTTCGTTAGTCACGTTCATTTGATCAAACACGTTCAGTCATTCAATAACGATCATTCCATCCGTCGCGTACATTTCATCAATCACGTTCAGTCATTCAATCACATTCATTTCATCACTCACGTTCAATCACGCAATCACGTTCATTCCATCAATCACGTTCACTCTATCAGTCACGTTTAATCACGCATTCACGTTCATTGCATCAATCTTGTTCATTTCATATGTTACGTTCAATGACGCACTCACATTCATTAATTCAACAGCGTCAAATCATCATTCAACTTCATTGTATCAATCACACTCATTCTATCAGTCACGTGCATTCCATCAGTCACCTTCAATCACACAATCACGTTAAGTAAACCAATCACCGAGAGTGATTGATTAACTTGTAATTTTTCTAATTAAGTCTTTTCACCCATTAATAATGTCATAACGTCATAACTCGGTCAATTTTTGTGGTAGAAGAGTGATTTTTTTTTCGTTTTAAACATCAGTGTCAAGAATATTTAAATAAATATGATTGATACAACTGGGGAGCTGTATAAAAATTTAAATTTCGTAACTCTTTCAAAATTTAATTTTTTGAAAAAAAAATTCATAGACCCAAATTCCTCTCGTAATTTAGAAGCTGAACTCTAACCGTTTAGAAATTAGCGATTCAGCCACAATTGGAGTGGACACCCTGTATATATACAGACATTACATTGGGTACAAAATAATGTTTAAAGAAAAATAACATTTGTTATATGTTCAATAGCTCTATTGGGAAACTGAAAAGTAAAGTTTTTGTTTCAAAATAGATATGGGCGATTCTCTGTAAACTCATAACTGGCTGTCCGGAGAAAGTATTTTAAAAATGATGAAGTGTAATAAAGTAATTATCCCTCTTAACACACGAAAAGCACTTTGTAGCCCAATTATATTTGGAGCAATAACATTTCTTTATTTTTTTTTTTTTTTTTTTGAAATTATCTAAGCACCAAAAACAGTCCCCTGGCTGTCCCACTCCTATAGTCTAACACTTAAAGGCAATATTTCAAAAAATCTATTAACACGACATAAATTTGTCAGCAAATATCTAAAAATATAATAATGTATTTCTTTTTTATGAATTAAGTTCTATATAAGTATTTCAAAAACCTAAAACTGTCACGTAAATTTTATTCGGAGTTTTTTCAGTCAGTCAGTCCTCTGCCACAAATTCAAAGCTGCAATAAAAAAAAAACTGTTGCTCTTGCAAATGTTTTTTGGCGTGAAGTTTAAAGTAATCATTGAATTTGCCAAAACTGCTGAGAATAGTGTTGAAACGTAACTTTGTTTAGTTTCAAAGCCGCATTCGTGATGAAAGTATGCATCTTGATCGTTGCGAAAACAGTCCTCTGGGAAGTGATTTTATTAATGTTACGAGGGGCGTTCAAAAAGTAAGGGCCGTTTGGTCACAGAAAAAAATATACTCATAAGAAAAAAAAATTAATGTCATATTTAGTTAGGTACAAACTTACTTTAATTCTCTACATAATCGCCGTTCACTTCTAAGCATTTTTCGTACCGCTGCATCACCTTCTTTAACCCCTCTGCTTAGAAACTTGCCGCCTGAGAGTTGAACCAGTTGACAAGCGTTTTTGAGTCCCTCTTCGGTTTCAAAAGGTTGTCTACCTAGCCGCTGTTTAAAATGTAAGAGGAAGTAGTCGCCAGGTGCAAGATTGGGACTGTACGGTGGGTGGTCAAAAAGTTCTCTACGAAAATCTTAAATTTTCTCCTCGGTTTTGGCAGCAGTGTTAGGATGCGCGTTTTCGGGAAGAAAGATTATGCCTGATGACAATTTCCCACAGCGTTTGTTTTGGATAACAAGCCTTAATTTGTCGCCGAATCACAGAATGCAATTCACAGTTGGCGGGATCAACGATTTTCGTGACCATTGTTCTTTGCATTCACGGACACCAATACGACTTCAGAAATGAAATAAAGGACGCTGTAGCTTCGCAATGAGTTCAGTTAATGGCCCAGCAGTAGTAAAACTGCTTCGAAGCGCCATTATTTAAATATAAGAAAACGGCCCTTACTTTTTGAACGCGCCTCGTAATTAGTTTAATTATGAAGCATATATTAGTTATGTATACGATTTGTGCCTAAATTGATAGAAAGTTTCGTAACTAAATTATGTTCCAATTATTTTGCAGATATTACCTAAAAAAATGCAAATACACAATTCCCTGCATAGTTATACTAAGCACTTCACTTCCTCCTCAAGGGACCACACAGTTATACTAGGCATCACACACTCCAGGGTCGCCCGTACCTACCACAACTCGTGGTTTAACCGGGATAGGGCCCTGAAGAGCACTCTGTTCTTTTTGAACCAGAACCTAGGGTTGAGTAAACCCTTGACCCAGCATCCCAGAAGTATCGTTTCACTTGGAGAACTTTGTGACCACGACATTTTTAACGTCCCACAGTGGTTCAAGGGCGGAAAAAATAGGGATTTCAAAGTTTGAACATAGTTAACATTTAATGCCGTAATTACTTAGCCCTTGAGTTGTAGTAACATACTCCACAAGATTTATTAGGAAAAAAAATTGCATGTTACCGAAAATAAGCCTAGAATGTTGAACAATTACGTTGTTAATGAATTTTGGACGTGACCTTTACTGCAGTTTTTATTCATACGTTCAGTAATCCGAACTTAAATTTATAAAAATTCATTTCACATTGGTCTTTTACACCTACCTATATGATGCATATTATACCAGAAATAATTATTAAAAATAAAAATTTAAAATTATCTGAATTTAAAAAAAAAAGTAATTGCGAAAAAATATCATGCAATATATTGAGGCATATACTTTTATCGGCGGCTTCCGGTGAGCTTAAAGTTATGTGGACAAATAGTTTGAACCTTCCTGTAACTAAACAAAAGCATTTTAGTATCGACCACCTGCGACTGCGGGCGCGGCAGATGTTTTCATTTGAATCTCACTATTTAGAAACACCAATATAGTAAGCTAAAAAAACTAAAAAATATCATGTTATGATATAAGGGGGACAAATTAATTTTTATTTAAGAGATTGGCCATCAAATTTGACGTATTTCAAAAAAAAAATCTGCACCTTAAAGCCAGCCAAACGAAAGTCATATTTTCACTATTTCTCAAGGAGCGCGATCGACACTCAAGGGATTTTTTCCGCTTTTTCCCCGTTTCGAACCACTGTGCGTCCCTCAGGCACCATTAATCAAGACGGTGGATCTTTGATCGGCTGGGATCGAACCCGGGTCCCTCCGGCCACGTGTTCGACGCCTTACCGATCGGGCTACCACGGCCCGGTTATACTAGGCAGGGAACTTACCCCCTATCATGATTTATCAGAAAAACACAAACTTCAATTAGCCCTCTTTCAAACCAAAGTAATAGATTTATTTCCTGAGCAGTAGTATAATAATTATACGAACATTCCAAAAAAAATATGCCCGGACAGGTTCTGTATGGAAAATGACGAGTTTACAGAGAATCACCCATACGTATATGATAGATAGAAGCAGACTGGTATTTCGAGTATTGTAGAAGAAAACAACTCAATGAATAAAAGATTCCTTTTGAAGTCATTCCAACTCACAACTGCCCAAACGGCTGCAGTATATATGAGGCAATGGCTTTTATTCACTGCTGGGCAAAGATTTTCCTTTTTCCTAAGTTACATTTGTATGCATGGCCTTCTTTTTGAGCAGCGAAATCACAACACGAATGCCCTTTTAACGTGCCCAAAGCGGCTGTTTCGAAACGCGCTGGAGCGTTTGCATTCCATTTTGGAACATGCTTTTACTTAACTCTAGTGCATTCCCAATAAAGCAAAGCTTTTAGTAAATTAAATGCTGTTTTATTTAATCACTTAAGCTGAACAAAGATTGTATCTATTACATAATAGAATTAAAATTACATCATGATACATTTAATTACAACATTTGAACGAAAATAAGTTTCAACAGTAAAAAATTTTCTCCCGGTGAGGATCTAAACATGAAAATCCATTTTAATAACCTGTCTCATACAAACAAGAAGAAAATGTAGTTAAACATGAACGCGTACTTAGTCATGAATACAGTAAAGAGGGAAGAATAAAAAGTCGTAAGAGAAAGAGATCCATGAAATAACCAAAACTTTAGTAATTGTGTAAACAGGTTTTCTGCTCGATGAGAAATTGTAGAATGTTAAAACACTCGCAACTTATTTTTTTACGTAATAAAAATTATATTGTTTCTCACTAGGCGTCATACATTTTAGATTTTCATAAAATGTGCTTGCATAACTTCTGACTTAAAATACGTTAAAGTCAGGTTGCTTTATTTGACTGTATTTACACAAAAAATCGCTTAAACTTGAAAATAATTTTCATTTGCATATTACTTTAAAATAAAATAGATCAAGATGGAAAATGTAACAAGTTAGCGGGAATTTTATTAGCTTCTTATCATTTTATAGCCATTAAGAACACATTTTAAGTGCTTGGTAGTTTTATTAACTTCAAACTTATTCAGACTAGCATTTTTACTTTGTTCATGTTTAGTGTTTGGAAGAGAAGATTAGTTATCTTTCCCTCATAGCTATACTGTGCTAATTTCTGTTTGCAATCGTAGATAGTTAAACTTTATGTGCAGTAAGCAACAAATGTATCAATTTTGTATGGGTTCGGATTACGTAAAGAATTTGAGGCATTTGAGACAGTAGCTGCAATTGAAAACTTGCCAGCTTATTCAATTTCAATTGATGATGGGGTGCTTCCTAGATTTTAAAAGTAGTTTTTTTTTTCTAAAACAGCATGTTTCAAAACATAGGATTTAATCATTTTTTAAATAATTTGACAAAGTTATCTATATTTTTAGAAACTATTTTAATTGGTGAGCACATTCAAGTTAATTTTTTATGCTTTTGAACATGACGTCACAGTTGTCGACCTTGGTAAAATTTTTCTGGAGCTAAGTCTTTTTTCGCAGTTCTAATGTTAGCAAAGCAAAAATGCCTTTTTTTTATTCCTAAAAAAAAGGGGGGGGAGTGAAGGAAAGCATTTCTTTTTCTATTTTTTGAGACGGGAGGCTCTGAGCAACGGGCATCTCTTGAAAAAAAAAACAGCAGTACGAAAATACGGTACATTTAAACAGCTTCTTCGATAAGCTTACCTCATTCGCTTTGTTCGATTAATTTATTGATCGTTGAAATGTTGATCTTGCTGAAAAAAGCAGTAGACCATCTCCGCACTAACTTTCGGTGGATTGTTTGAAGAAGCTTTAACAATCTGATTTATTTTAGTTTGTTCTATTAAAATGCTTTGAACAGCGCGAATGAAAACAAAAGCGGCAGCACAGCCAGTTGCCATCAGTTAAATACTCAGCTTGCTACAGTGCTCGCCTCAGCCGACACTAGTGATGTCAGAGACCACGCCTCGTTTTCAAGATTACATACTTAAAAAAGTTAATTAAACAAAATGTTGTGAAAAGAAAACTATTTTCTTTCTCCATGTTATTATTTTTTTTTTCTTTATTTATTTATTTTATTAGCTCGTTCAATTAGTTTTAGAGACTTAGGGCCCTGCTCCACATTAGCGTAAAGCAGAAAAATAAAGCAGAAGCATAAAATGGATTACATAGTGTTCCTATGGAAAGTACCCGGATTTTCAGCTTCTGCCTACGGTTTCGGTCGCGTTTTACGCTGATGTGGAGCAGGGCCCTAAGTGTAGTATTTTTGACTGAAGGGAACCAGTTGAATGAGTCAATATTTAATTCATTTCTTCCACAAAAACAGATGAATGCGTTGCGAGTGGTGAGTTAGATCTCTTGTTTCAAAAAAAGTGCTTTGACAAAATTCACCATGTCTTTCGCGTCTTTCTCCAATCAAATGAATACATGACAGTTATAAATTTCATCTTTTCCCTAAAGCGGCTCCATGCTGTACGAGTGCCATGAGAATTGTTTTTACTTCACCCATTAAGTGAAGCACAACAGGGGTGCCCATCCCCCCTAAGCTCAATGGCGCAAATTCCCCCCCAAAATTTTTCACAACCCTACTGTGTTTTTTATTTTATCCCTCTTTTTTATTTTATTTATTTTTTAAACATAATTTATTTTTTAAATGTTTATTTTTTAAATGTTTATTTTTAAATATTTATTTTTTTAATATTTTTTTTATATTTTATTTATTTTTTAATATATTTTTTTGATATTTTATTTATTTTTTATTTTTTTTATATTTTTATTTATTTTTTTCAATTTTATATTTTTTTTATATATATTATCAAATTTTTAAAAGTACCGAGTATGCGCGGAATAGAATCGCTTTTTTTTTTTCTCTTCCAGATATTCCAAGCACACACACGCACTAAATAAATAAACAAATAAATAAATAAAATATTTTTGGAAAAAAAATAGAACCGACTTCAGTTGGAAATTGCTCTAAAAAGTAAAAAATAATTTTTTTCTTTGAACACCATCGAAACTACTTTTAAACATAAGTTTTGAAGTCGGCGCAAAAACGATAGGTAAAATGATGTTTAATCATATTTTGCCAACATTTTTTCAGAGAAACCATTGAAACTTAAAAGCAGAATAGTTGTACCATTACACGAATGTGTGGTAATCAATGAAATGAATCCATTAAAATTTATATTTATAGTTGAATTGTAGTTGCGTATAATTCAAAACATTGTTTTTGCGCCGACTTCAAAACTTATGTTTAAAAGTAGTTTCGATGGTGTTCAAAGAAAAAAATTATTTTTTACGTTTTAGAGCCATTTCCAACTGAAGTCGGTTCTATTTTTTTTTCCAAAAATATTTTATTTCATTCTTTTTAGTGTAAATGCACTTAAAATAATCAAAATATAGTTAAAAAAAACCATGCAGCTATTCAAAAAAATCCTTGCAGACCTGGACTCGATCTCATTCCGTCAGGAACTTCAACCCGACGCGTTTAACCACTTGACCATCGGGTCGCTCATTGAAGTAAGGATATACGATAGCACACATTGTTCTAAATAACATGAAATTTTAGTTTTTCGATTACAACTTTTTTTCTAGTGAACAAATATCGTCATATGAATACATGGTACCTAAGTTAACCTTCTCCTATCGATTAAAAAAAAAATCGTCCAAATCGGTTCAGTAGATCAGATGTTATATGCGAACAAACAAACAAACAAAAAAAAAAAAAAAACATACGCTTTGAATTGAGAACCTTCTCCTTTTTTGAAGTCGGTTAAAAATTGAAAGTAAAAGTAAGTAATTTAAATTGTGGAGAAAAGGGTTAGAGTAAGACTTGGAAAATTGGTGCAAGTTTTTGAATTTCATGCAAAATAATTTTCAATTAAAGTGGACTCTTTAGCTTTTTTCAAACACCACAAATCAAAATCAAACCCCCCCTCGCAGTGCAAAAAAAAACATTACACAGCAGATTTCGCTTAATAACTCAACACTCATGGTGTTTGATACATTTTATTTGTTTGTAATGATGTTTTTTGGTCACAACCAATATGAAAATCACAAAAAAGTTACTTTAATTTTTAACATATATTTATCATATTCAGAACTTTTGACTTTTAATTTTACCTTGAATTTGACGTAAATGTAAGGTATAAAATACAGAATTTTATAAAGGTACAAAATTTGACATAATTGATTGTATATAATTTTTGAAAAAATAATATAAGTGCCGCAAATCAAAAACCATTTATTGCCACAATCGATTCAAAGCCCCCAAAAGTGGTGCAAACGTCCATAAGAAAATTCTACAGCATCGAAGGACCCCATTGCCAATTTTGACCAAGATCCGACCAAAACTGTCATTTTATACTGTAAAAAAATATGGGCTAGATCCCCATGTGCATAAGGACATTACAACCATTAAAATAATTCAAAAAAAAAAACATGCAGCTGTTTAAAAAAACCCTTTCAGACCTGGACTCGATCTCATTCCATCAGGAACTTCAACCTGAAGCGCATAACCACTTCACCATCGGGTCGCTCATGGAAGTAAGGATTTACGATAGCACATATTGTTTTAAATGACATGAAATGTTAGTTTTTCGATCATAACTTTTTTTCTAGTGAACAAATATCGTCATATGAGTACATGGTACCTAAGTTACACCATTTCCTATCGATTAAAAAAAAATTGTCCAAATCGGTTCAGTAGATCAGATGTTATGTGCGAACAAACAAAAAAAAAAAAGTATACGCTTTGAATTGAGAACCTCCTCCTTTTTTGAAGTCGGTTAAAAATAATAATAAAGAAATAATTGAAATTAAAAAGATAAATTAATGAATAATTTTCATTTAAAAAAAGCAGTAAATAATTTAAATTAAAAAAATAATAATAAATAATTTAAATAAATAAGTTTTAAAAAATCCCCCCCCCCCCCAATTTTGATGGCGCAACTTGCGCCATAATCCCCCCCTGTGGGCACCCCTGAAGCACAATCCTGGAAGTTTTTTCACACCTAACTAAACAAAAACTTGAATACGTACATTATGCAATTTCCTTGGTATCCGTTAAATTATCTACTTAGTGCATTCTCGATTTTGAGATTTCAATTTATCGTTGCTGCGAAATAAAAACTTCGAATTTGGTGACACGTCTCTGTTTCAGAGCCACACTAAAATAAGTCCAGTGTTATTATTTTTCAGGAGAGCGCTGAAACGTTAGCCGGATGCATACAAAGGATGGGACACGTGCTATTTTAACGATACTAAATAATTGAGAAGGAATTTTTATTTGTGGAATAACGTTCTCATGGGTGGATGCAAAATAGGATTCTGCACATAATGCAAAAATAAAATGAAAATCGTCATTTGTGGACATGTTGGTCTGCCTCTGAGGTACTAATTTAACAAGTTCAATTTTTACATTCTAGGGTTGCCAAATATAAATATGTTTCGTCCCAATCGCTTTAAACAATTTTTCTATTGCCACCAAGGTAGAAAGTATAAACAAGTCGCCAAACAGCGTTGCCTATATTAATACCTGTTGAAAAACTGCGTTCTATCTCAGAACAAAAGCTTTCCCATTTTCTGAAATCCCGATTAATCGATTCTTTTACATTATTTAATAATAGTCATTACCGCGCATAGGAAACCTGGAACAAGTTCTCCTTTCCCTCCTTTTCTTCTTGATATTATTGAAGGATGAGACTTTACCAGACGATCATGTCATTGCATTTTCTTTAGGGGAAGGGGGAAGATATTTATGATGAGGAAAAAATCTGAAAGGGAAAATAATTAGAAAGGAAGAAGACGGAATATGTATGTCGAGCATTTGCTTCTTCCGTTGATGCTTAGTAAAACTTGTTCTCGGCCACAAAACGAAATGAAATTAATCGATAAAATGATTGATTGCCAAAGACATGGTGAATGATTAATAAACATTCTAAACCAACAATATTCCCAATTCATTAAAGTTTCATCTAGTAATGAGCGAAAATTTACGTGTTTTCGTCGAAATTTGCTTCACTCGGAGGCGAAATTATTAAAGACAATACTCAAATTCTAGTAATTTCTAGTTTCGGCTCCCTTTTTGACCAAATAAACCACGAACCATAAACTTTTCTTATTCTCTTGTTGTAACAAGAACATCGATATTTTCAAAATATCCATACCGATGTCACACCACTGGTATTTACTTATGATATTTTACGCCCGAAATTAATTTCCAACAAAAGTGCAGGAGCCCTTTTGTTTTCAGAACAAGTTTTAACGCCAAAATAGCCTCAGTTCCGTCTGAAATTTAATACAGTCAAACCTCGTTAATCTGAACACTCTTAAAACGAACCATATTCTCGATTTCCGTCCAACTTTTTTTTTTGTTAATTATTCGCCGGATAAGACGAATTACGGTTATGGGGAGCACGTATGGCAATTTCGACCGAAAGTTCAATTTTTACTTTTTTTATACCATTAAACAGTTTAAACTTTTATCTTTCCAACCACATATTATCCTTGTTTGTCAAAAAAGCAGCAGCGTCAAATATTTTTGCTCTTTCAAAAGTATTCACTATGCTCATCACTTGAAAGAAATCTTTAAAGGCGTTTTTCTTGAAAATCAAATTTTCGTACTCGTGTTCATTTTTCTCAATATCTACCAACTTACAAAGCTAAGTTTTAAATAACACATATAATGTAGTTTTTTTTTTTTTTTTTTTTACATTTTAACATAAGCATTACATTGATCAGTATTTTTTAGAGAGTCAAAAATCATCAAAAATGCTAATTTAAAAGTGATTTTGAGTAAAATATTAAATATGTATTTTTATTGCCACTTAGAGAGAAAAAGACGTGCTAAAGAATGTAAAACATGTTATTCTAACAAAACAAAAATTTCTTAGCCATATCTTTCATCATTTCCGAGAAAAAGGTACATGAAGTTGGTAAATTTAACCTAGCGGATATAGGGCTTTTCTGGTCCCTTTAAGACGAACGGATGTTGAAGGTCCCTTGAACTTCGTTTTAACGAGGTTCGGCTGCGATTCATGAGAATTTGAAAAGAAGTGTAGGGATCTCTTCAGGCACGTTAGTTCCACGAAAGCTATCATGCAAACAAAGCCCTGGTCTCTACGAAAAAAACTGAAATGCAATTTTTACTGGCAGGGGCGGATACGAGGGAGGGGCGATCGCCCCTCCCTTGAGGGACTCTTGTCCAGCAGTTTTTCGACTTTGAAGCTCAAAAAAAGCAATTCTAGATGATCTTCAATGATACTATGAAAAGTGGGTGGGGGATTTGAGGCTCTGATCCGGAATTGTATCGAAATTGAAGACCGAAACATTTGTAATAAACATGTGTTAACCAGGACATGTGGTAAAAAAGGGGGCGGGGGAAAATAGGAAAAAAACACAATCGCCCCTCCCGTGGAACATATCTGGATCCGCCCTTGCTTATTGGTAATTTAAACACCAGAAATTTCATCCTTTATAGTGCTTCTAAACAATCGATAATGGTAACAAAAATCCGACTTAATGTCTCTATCAGTGAATATTACATGGTAATAATGTTCATATTTCAGACTGAAATGATTATCGATATCGTATTCTTTATGGTCATAAATATTTCCAGCACATTAGAATATTCGCATAATGGCAAAAGCATGTTTTTCGTGAATTCTGCTGTTCTTATGAGGAAAACTTGTTAAATAGCAGAACTGGAATTTCATGATGCAGGGAGTACTACACAACAGAGCATAAATTTACATTGGTAATTGTACATCTGCAATTTTCAGTTTGCATTTCACATTTGCAATTTGCTGTTCGGATTATATATTTATTCCTTGTGTATATATATATCAGAATCTATAGATTGCGTAGAAGGAATCGGTAGTTATTTATTCATAGCAATGGTGGAAAATTCGTTTCAGATTTAATACAGTGTACACAAAATCTGTACTATATGAAAGTGCATGAATTGTTAATGGATTGTTTCAAAAAATAATAAAAATAGTTGCAGTCGCTCAATCCCAAAACATTTTTTTTAATTACACCCAACTACGATTGCGCTAAAGCATAAACATTGCTACACTTTGTAGGGTAAAACTTTGCTTAACTCACTTTTTCTGTTGACTTGATTGTGTAAATTTTATAATTCAAGGCACTGTGAAACTTTTACAAAAGGCTAAGACAGTACTTTCAAATGACCATCGATTAATTTTTGCTAGAATAAAAAAGTGCGGCAAAATGGATAAATAAGTTACATTTTACCATAGAACGTAACAAAAAACAATGTAAAACGTTCTCCATTTTCGTATTTTGATTCTATTTTGATCCACCTTTAGAAAGATGATCAGATTTTTTTTCTGGTACAGGATACCATTCTTTTTGAAATAGCTGATTATGAAACGACAAAAATAAATAATTAAGCACTACTGCCATTCAACTTGCTATTTTGAAACAGAATATCTTTTATTCATACAGACTATTAGGCCTGACAGCCAAGATTTGTTTTTTGATTATTATTATTACCGTAAACCGGGGTTACTTTGATACAGGGTTCGCATATTTTGTATTGTAGCACCCTCATTTTTCAAGATATTTCAACAATTTTTGAACGAAACGATAGCTTAACATCTCAGCTTGAAATTGCTGTTTGAAATTCTTCGATATATTGAATAGGGAGGGAGGGGGGTCATTTGTTTTTTGTATTAATGTTACCCCACCATCCGGGGTTACTTTGTAACAACGTGTTTTCTCCATCTAAAACGTCTGTTTCGGTGGTTTGTAACAAAGTAACCCCATCCAAAAGATAGCCTGAGTTTTTTTTAATAACAAAAATCAATTTTTCCATTATTTTTTTTTGTTTAAAAAGCTGGATTTAAATGAAAAGTGGTTCCTACCACTCTAAGCATGCTAATCTAACAGGAATCAGGTTTGAATCAAATTGAAAAGAGAGAAATTCATAAAAAACTTCTTTTATTATAAAACATCAGTTGGAAAAAGCTTGAAATCACATCTAGCGTGTTTTTTAAATGTAAAACCACAATGTTTTTCTTAAGTTCGACAATAAAAAATATCAAGGTAACTTCACTTGATTAGAATAAAATAAAACTTAAACTAGAAGTTGAAAAGAATAGATTCAAAAATTACAAACTTCAATATGTGTGCCAGCCGAAGCTTCGGCCAAAGCTTCGGCCATTAGTTGGCCGAAGCTTCGGTATTCGGCGCTTCGGCCAAATGCCGCTTCGTTCCATCTCTAATTTCCATGTCAACATAAGAGGTTAAACTTACTTTTCAGCAGCAGCTCTGATTGTTATCTGACGTTTGAGACATTTATCCACAGCTTCATACAATGTTTCAGCACTGTAGTTGCGGTAGGCACGTGCCCCAAGCTTACGAACGTATTGTCGTGGCATTTCAAGTCATTAAACTGCGAAAAAATACAAAAAACATGATGTTCTAAAGTAACCCCATGGCCATGTTCAGAATTCCCCATGTATCAAAGTTACCCCTTTAACTTGTGTTGTTTTATGTTTTAATTCATAGTAAATCGTAGAATTGAGTTATAGAAATAAAAAAAAAGACAAAATCATCTTAAATAGTTGTGTAATCAGAAAATAACTCACCCAAATTCAACAGGTTGCTCAGTTGGTGGCACCAGAAGAGGTTACAACAACAAACTGAAAACAGCTGATATCACTGATAACACATAAATCAGTGTTGCGAAAAATATTTTTCTGTTTCAATCGATTGGCGATGTCAGCGCACTCTGATAAGTAATTCTTGAAACTTCGACACCACCAGGGTGTCGTTAGTTGTAAAAGTAAGCCCGCCAGAACGGTTCAAAAATAAAAAACAGGTTTTTATAAAGTTACCCCGTCAGTCTAAAGTAACCCCGGTTTACGGTATTACTATTTCTAATGCGAAGAGAATACCCACACAAGATATTCACTGAGTTTCTTTTAGTGTATGTGTTTTCTAATCTTTATTTCTAGGGTTTATGTGGTGCACTCGGGTTTATATCTTCTGCGTCTTGATAAAAGCATATTCAAATGGTTTACCTCATACGAATGACAAACAACTCTCCATATGCAAATAATTTGAAATTTGCATGGATTAAAACTGCGTCTTATCAAAATTTATCCCTAAACCATTTGTTAGAAGCATTCATCACATTAGAAGATAATACGTACACTTCGGACTAAATCTGCTAATGTGCTAAATTTTTCAGAAATGCTTTCCAACGTTCGATATATGATATTAAATTTAGAGTAACGTAATTAACCCATTAATGCCTAGCGTCCCTTTTCAGGGACGGTCCAAAAAATGAGTCTGAATTTCCCAAAAATGAACATTTCAACCAAATAATAGTGTTCAATTAGTACCTTGGCATTGTTTCAATTCGTTATTAACAGATTGCAGCACATAACCATTGTAAAGTGTGTTTTGTAGCAGTTTTACCATGATCTTTATCAAGAATGACATCGTTCACAATCTCAAGAACAAAATGCTAAGTTTTTAAAATTATTCCCAGCTTCCCAGTGTATGTCAATTGTTGCTTTTATTTCTTCTGATAAAATGTCTTTTTAAATATTATATCGTAGGTAGAAAAAAATTTTAGTAAAAAAAGTATGCACCCTCTGGTGTCTATCGTAACTTTTTAGGAACGATTTTTCTTTCCTTAATAAAAAAAACATTTTTACATGATATTTATTTAATTATCTTTCCTGTCCATTAAACGCTGTTTGTAACCAGTATACAAAATATCTTTGAAAAAAAAATGTCAGGCATTAATGGGTTAAATGTCTCTGATATTTGGAGGCAAAATGGCGTAGTGGTTCAAAGTTCGCCTCAAGGACACACCTAGATCCAGTCGGTGGATTTTTAAGATGCAGAAAATTCGATGATGAGGTGTTTGAAATAACTCTAGAATATACTTTTGGCTTTGAATACCCTCAGCAAAATTAAATCTTTATTTCAGTTTTGCGTCGAAAAGAGCACAGGTGCCTCCATCTGGTGGTGAAACTGAGTGTCAAAGTTCCGGTTTTTCGTCGAGAAAGGTGTCACATGAATGAATGAACAGATGACAGATCTTAGACAATACACTAAGCTTGCAAATAATGAGAAACCTATGCGTATCCCCACTATAAACAAACACAGTGAAGCAGGGACGGATACAAGGGGGGGGGGGCGATGGGGCGATCACCCCTCCCTTGAGGGACTTACCGCTAGTAAAATTTCAATATTGTAGTTCACAAAAGACAGTTCTTCGAAAGGAGATTTAGGGCTTTCTTCAGGATACGTTTCGAAATTGAAATCCAAACCATATAAGGTCAACATTTGTGAAACAAGATTTCGGGGTTCAGGGGATGTCAATTGCCCCCCCCCCTCGACTTTAGAAAATCAACGTATTTACATGTAAGTAGGCGTGGTTTTTGCCATTTTTAAGCAAATTTACAATGTGTATATACCCTTTGCCCCCCCCCCCCTGGAAATATTCAAAATGACGGTCCTGAAGATGTGTAGTAAAGGATACGTAATAAAACTAATCGCCCCTCCCTTCAAACATTTCTAGATTCCCTATTGCAGTGAAGACTCGTACAACTAATACCAATGCAGAGACATATTTATTTCAACGAAACAAATGTTCAATAATGATTTAATTTTTTCATCGTTTGAATTCCCTTACAACGAACAAAATTTGCGTTCCATTGAAGACCGTTGTAACGGGATTTCACGGTATATTGTAACAATAGGAATATCTCACATAAAGTATTCATATTTTTAATTTCGTTCGCTTTCATTATTTAATTCATATTTATAAGTATTCTTTATGAACTAATGCTTTTCTAACTACAGCCAGCAAAATTTATTGCCCAGCAAGTTTCTTCTAACCTCAATATTAAGTGCTGTCCGCTTCTAACTTCATGATGTTTATATCGTTATATTCATCATCTTATCGTCAAAGGACTATTCCGAAAGAGAAGGGCTTTGTCTACGGCTTCCGAAACCATTAACTTTCTCCCAAACAAAAAAAATAAATCACTGTTTCTGTCAGATTCGTCCGTTCTTAGGGGAGAAACGTGTCCTTAACATCCATCTTAAGTGGCTTAACTATAAAGAAGAATCAATGAGGTGGGGTTCAGAAAAGGATTAAATCTTTCAGCAGTGACTTGCAAAGACATTAAGTTCGTTTAATTCATTATTTAGAAGGGTCTGTCGTGTGCCGTATTGGAATTTGACTTTGGAGATTGTGTATTAACCAAAGCGGGACCAATCGTGCTCATATCAACAAGCAAAAGATTCAGATGTTATTACAGTAACTTATTATGGCAAGATGAACTTTACGAGTATTTTAATTCAATTTTCAAATTTTGAAAATAAATTTCAAGAAAATTTGTGGTCAAGAGAATGGCTTCTTCAAAAAAGAAAAATCACTTGTGAAAATAATATTGAAAAAAATATCGTCATTTGCAGAATCATTGTCAGATAAATAGTAAAGGTCTGGTAACTAATCTTGCTTTTAGAATATAAATAAATAAATAACTAAAACTTTTATCTTGAAATCATAAAAGTGACGTTGGAAGAAAACTAAAAGCAAATTTTTAAATTTTTTTAGTTTTTTTTACTATTTTTTGTGGCGTGCTATGTGCATCTATATCAAAATTGTCGTGAATCATGCGCAGTTGAGTATCTAGGGAGGCTATATTTTCCACCTTTTATTTTTCTTATTTTTCCCCACAGGCTTCTTCACTTTTTTAGTTTTTTTTTTTTTTTTCAATTTAATCAACCCAATCATGCTCACTACCGTAAGCTTCGTGCAATAGCTTTAGCCATTGCCGAACCACTCATCGTTTGTTTCGGCAAAACTAGTCTTAGATAACATAATGTTTTTTCCGGTGAAGTAATACTTAATATATAACATTGACACATATTTTTGAGAGCATAATTTTCATTACTTGGTTGTATTTAAAAAAAAAATTTATTAGCATTTGAAGTTTTGCCTGTCTTTTGAAATCAATAAAAAAATCCATTTTTTTTTTTTTTTTAAATATCAATTATGATCTTTTTTCCTCCCTAACAGATTTTTTTTTCATATTACCCCTTCTATGTATCAAAGTTTACTTCCATTATTTTGAAAAGATGGAGCCTGTCAATTAATTAACGTACCTCTACTGTATAGTTTCTAAATACTTTTATCCCGCTTAGCGAGACTTAAATAAAATATACTACTTAGATGAATATTCTTTCAACTGCAAAGCTGAGATGAGACCAGCTCAAGAAGGCAAATATACTAGATGGAACTATTGAAGTTTCATATCAGAAAAGAGCTTCGTACCAACTAGAAAGATATGTTCCTCTAGAGCAAGCTATATTTTATATCGGAAATGTATCGCTCTTTTACGTTTTAGCACGCTGAAATTGGTGCACTTTAAAAATTTGCAATACTAAAAATGTAACGAAAACGCATGAGTTTTTAAAAAAATATTCACCCATACAAAGGAGGCTTCTGGGTGAGATAAAATAAAGATAGAAAAAGAAACTTGGCTCATTTTCATATTTCTGAAGCAGTAAGACGTTTTTTAAAAAATATATTCAACATAAATTGTAAATCTTTTGCCTTTTGAAGATGTAAAAACTAATTTTCATGTTGAGTTCGTCATAGTCACACTGGTTCTGAATTTCTAACTGAAGTATTTTTGTCACATATTTTCTTTACTTTTACTATTAAATTCCGTCAGATAAAAACACCTCAAAATTTCTTCTTGCTTACCCTACAAAAATGGATGTTTGTATTTTATTTAAAAAAAACGTTCTTGGTAAATCTAATTTTAATAACGATTGTAAACGTTTAAAAACATAAGAATAAATTTCAAATCATTGAAAAACAATTCTGAAGTGCATCTAATGTGTTAAAAATTATTCAATGGGCAACTCTATTATGAGTGATGTTGCATCTATCACATTGGCATTTAACACCATTAATGCCTGACATTTTTTTTTCCAAAGATATTTTGTATACTGGTTACAAATGATGTTTAATGGACAGGAAAAATAATTTAAAAAATATCACGTAAAAAATAATTGTTTCATTAAGGAAAGAAAAATCGTCCCTCAAAAGTTACGATAGACCCCAGAGGGTACACACTTTTTTTACTAAAATTTGTTTCTGCCTACGATATAACATTTAAAAAGACATTTTATAAGAAGAAATAAAATCAGAAATTAACATAAACTTGGAAGCTGGGAATAACTTTGAAAACTTAGCGATTTGTTCTTGAGATTGTGAACGATGTTATTTTTGATAAAGATCATATTAAAACTGCTACAGAACACACTTTACAATAGTTATATGCTGCAATCTGTAGATAAAGAATTGAAACAATATCAAGGAACGAATTGAACACTATTATTTGGTTGAAATGTTCATTTTGGGAAAATTCAGACCCCTTTTTGGACCGTCCCTAAAAAGGAACGCTAGGCATTACTGGGTTAATCCTAACTTTCTAGAGATCTCGTATTTTGCAACGGAAAACAAGAAAAGAAATTAACTTTCTCTTTATGTCGTATGTTTTGCTATTATTATTATTATTATTATTATTATTATTATTATTACTATTAAGTTTCATATCTTTACATTACATTCTACTATTTAAAATGAAACTATACCCTGAATTTCAAAACTAAGTAACAAGCAGAAAAAAAAGTTATGAAATGAAAACAATTTTTTGGAACACAATGAAAATTTCACAGGTTGTTAAACAGAAAGATAGGCAAATATCACGCAAAATAATTCAAAAACGAAACGTTTAGGCTTCAAATCAATATGCGCAGTTTATATAATGTCCTTATAGTTAAAAATGTGTAACTGGTATGAGATGCACTGGAGATTCAGGCAAATTTTCCGAAATTTGGAGCAGAAAAATAAAGAAATGAGCACCAAACAAACATAAAATCCACCGCAACGCAGGAAATAGCAACGGTTGAAATGAGCCTGTTTTTAAAACTACTGTTATTACACCAGACAGACATAATTTTGTTATGCAAGTGTTTACTGCGAACTGCTCTAACATTGCAGTGCATGGCAGAAAAGCAAATTTTGTTTGCTAAAACCTTTCTTCCTCTCCAATTATGCTGATTTTGTCTGTTGATGATTTGTTTTCTCTTTTTTTTTTTTTTTTTGAGCATTTACGATTACTATTTGTTTTCAACCGACTATAGCTCGCGTTCGCTCCTTTTTTCAGAGCAAAGAAAGTGCAATAAATATCGCGCAAGAGAATCCGCGACAAAAAAAAAAAGCATCTGACGCAAAATTTCGTGAACACGATTATCAATATTAGAATTAATTTAGTAGAGCTTTCATATATTTTTATAGCCGCTCGCTTAATTATGTGTCTCGAGTCCTTATGTTCGCGCCAATTGAATTTGTTTTTGAAAACGGAAAAAAGAAAAATATGTGATTTTTAGTCGAAAATGAAATGGTGCCACTTTTGGGAATTCTTTAGATATAAGGGAACATATCTAAACATGAGTAGTGTCCTGTTGCAAAACTCGTGATCGCGAAAAGCATAATTCAAACTCAATATCCCAAAATTCCTTTTTTTTTCCCCTGAAATTTAGTGTATACTGTAGTCACCTCAAACCCTAAAGCGAAATGATAAAAAGGGAATATTTATGAATATATTTTCTCAAAAAACATTATAGTTTAATTTTTTTTATCCGTATTAGAGCAAACATCTTCAGCAGCATAAAAAGATTCGAAGGAAAGCAAGAAGGGCGTCTGGGCTAAAGACTGGGAGGAACTAATCGATAGCGGCAAGTCGGAGAATTCATCTTATCTCTGTCAATTCTTCCGTATATTAAATTTGCGCATCATCTCCAGAAATTATTGGAGGGAATAAATGGGTCGAGTGGTTTCTAATGAGATTTGATTCCGACACTAAATCTCCCCGACGGCCAAAGTAAATAAATGGATAATGTGCTCAGTGAATTTATGTCAAACGTTTTGTTTCAATGATTTTTTTTTTCTTTTTTTTTCCCTCAAAAGTAGTGCTTATAACGTTTTCCAAGAGAATTCTTTTAGATGAGCAGTTTCCAGCTAGCGATTCATGAAAGCAATATCAGCTAACAGAACTAGGCATTGTTATTTAAATGATTTTTCACTGATATGAATTTTTCGTCACATCAAAATTCAATCATTTGCCTATTCGATGATCTACGGTTTCTCTTATGTTATTTCACTACTTTGGAGAAAACTCTTCGACTTTCATAGTTATCGATGAGTCAGCAAAGCTAACTCTTTTTGTGTGTTTTAAACTACTGATAACGGATCCATGCGTACATTTTAGCGCTGACTCTAAAAATGATACTTTCTCCCCCCCCCCCCCCTCCCCACTTTTAGCAGTTTAAAAAATTGCTAAAGATCTTAAAATTTTGATTTTATAATAGATTTTCTTTCCAATAATGTTTTTCTTTGATTTCTACAGTTCACGACTCGTATCTGAAGAATAGGCCGAACGGCACTTTGACCTATTAACTTTTTATATAAATTGCCACAAAACGATTACAAATTTTAATTTTGAGACCATTGTAAAATTAGTTATTTGAATCAAACTTTATGATGTTTGAGTGCGGAGGAATACATGACTGTAGGGTAGATTGGGGAAAAACGCCGTATTGTGGAAGATGCGTCCCCCAGCATAAACAAAAATAACTTGTCAGATAATTAGAATAAAGGAGCATGCACAGTGAGAGCATACAAAAATAATGCTGATTGTGGGCGATTCTCTGTAAACTGGTAATTCGCTGTCCGGACTGAGTATTTTAAAAATAATAAAGTGTAATAAAGTAATTATCGCTCTTAATACAAGTAAAGCATTAATACTTTGTGGCCCAATTGTATTTGGAGTGATAACAATTTAATATTTTTTTCTAGAAATTATCTAAGCGCCAAAAACACAGTCCCCTGGCTGTCCCAATCCCATAGTCTAACTGTTAAAGATAGTATTTCAAAAAACCTATTAACACTACATAAATTTGGCAATTAATATCTAAAAATAGAATAATGAAGCTATATTTTTCTTATGAAATAAGGTATAATTACGTATTTCTAAAACTTAAAATTGTCATGTACATTCTGTCCGGAGTTTTTTCAAACAGTCCCCTGCAACAAATTCAAAGCTGTAACACGAAAAATCTATAACTTTTGCAAATTCTTTTTGGCATGAAGTTTAAAGTAATCAGTGTGAATTTGCCGAAATCGCCGAGAACGGTGTTGAAACGCTATTTTGCTTAGTTTGAGAGCCACATTTGTGATAAAAATATGCATCAGGGTCGTTGCGAAAACAGTCCTCTGGGAAGTGATTTTATTAATGTCAATTAATTTAATGATGAAACATATTAGTTATTATGTCCACGATTTGTGCCTAAATTTATAGGTAGTCTCGTAACTAATTATGTTCTAATAGTTTTGCAGATATTACGCAACAAAGAGCAAAAACACGGTCACCTGGCACAGTCCCCTGCCTAGTTATACTAGGCGGGGGACTTACCCCCTATCATGATTTATCAGAAAAACACAAACTTCAATTGGCCCTCTTTCAAATCAAAGTAATAGATTCATTTTCTGAGCAATAGTATTATAATTATACGAACATTTCAAAAAACCGTGCCCGGACAGATTTCGTGTGAAAAATGAGGAGTTTATAGAGAATCGCCCTTCTATATCTTTCCTCATACAATACCTTACCACTTTTCTCTGTCTTTCACTTATTCTTGTATCAGAAGCAGTATTTACGTTACTCTAGTTATTTTAGCATGTTAAATTTACGTAGCTCATTTGTTTCAAGTGAAGTTGAACAATACTACAAGCGGAATAAAATTCCTCTCAGTTTTCGTTTTCCATTTTTTTTTTTTTTTTTTTTTTTAACAATTCATTTCCCTTAGTCTTGAAAAATGACTATCTAAGATTGTTAACGTACTTCCTTCGTATGTTTAAGAAAAATTAAATTGTCTTTTAATCAGCACAATGAGTTAAACTTTAAAACATGGTTTTCAGAAATTCTCTTTAATCGTCCTTCAAATTTTTTCCACTTGGTAAGTATTACAAGAAACAATTTCGTCAAATTATTTTCAAGTATTCTCAACCTAAGAGGATTTGTAGCGTTCATTCAGTAATTGTTATGATCAAAAGAGAATTTTGGTTTTTAAAACTCTGCATTTGGACAGATCTCTCTCTCTCCCTTTTTTTTTTTTTTTTTTGAAAAATCCTTTATAAACTTTTTACCGATCCATTATTTCAGTAAAATGGACTTCAACTTACTGAGCGCGCTGAAAGTTTTGGGCAAGTGCGTTGGAACGTTAGCTGATGACGGCAGGGATGGTAAATGAAACGTATGGCAGAGGCAGAGCCTAAATCCCGCAAAATTCTTTTTTTTTTTTTTCTTTTTAAGTTCGCTTGTAAAAAAAAATATAAGAAGCACTTAAGTCTGTGACCAATGGCTGATGAAAGAGATAAAACCCGTTTACGTAGAATATGACCCATTCAATGAGACATGTACCTTGTCCGCTGAAAATTGAAATGTTTTATCACTTTAACTAATTTCTTAAATCACCGCCGGGTGGAGTATTCATGCTCTAGAACTGCGAATCTTCGTGATATAAAATGTGTCTAACATGATAGAAATAAAGCAATTGACATGTATATAAATGGAATAACAGTAAGGTGCTTTTGTACTTTTGGTAAAAATATTTTAAAAACTTATCCTACCATTAGTTCTTTTAGTCGCCAAACCACTTAAGGAATTTTTTTTTTTTATCTTTGTTGCATCCAATAGTTCAAGTTTCATTCATTAGAGTCACAAAATCTTTCTTCCCCTTTTTTCCGTACAAAATATTTCCTCTATCTGCGACAAATGGCCAATAACATAGCTTGAAGCTACCACAGGAAATTGAGGCGAAGAATATGATCTTATGCCATGTACGTTGCGGTAACTTCCGAGCATTTGCAGAAAAAAAAATCTTTAGTTGCGAAAATCTACTTAACAAGGATTAACTGACCTTAATTATGTATAGCAATGATGTATCGACCTTTAAACCTCCGTGACTTGTTCTTTCTCTCTATCCTTTTTATTTTATTTGTCGGGTTAAATACAATTTCCTGCAATTCATTCTAGCATAATGTTCAATGCTCAGTGATCTTACTCTGCAAATAAAAACTGCAACAAAATATCCCCAGCTTTAAACCTTTTTAAATCAAAATCTTCTCACTACGCGTTTTCCAGGTTCCAATTTAGTCAACGAGTAGTTCAATTGATTAAAATTCTTTCTATCTTAGTGGGAGCTCATGAATCTTTCCCTCTTAATGTGTAATCTATTCGTTATTTTTTAGTACATTGGAGAAAAGACTGAAACTAAAGAAACAATTCGAAGAATTGTTGATTTTTTTTTTTTTTTCACTTTCGCAAATTCCTTTTTCTTCTATTCGCAACAGCAATTAGTACAAACTAGTTTAGAATAAATGTAAGTATATTTCATCATTGCATAATACAAGCAATTATTTAGATTTAATTTGAAGGGGTTTTTTTTCACTCCTTATATTTTTATAATCCCTCATGAATGTAAGTCCTAAATGTACTCCCGTTATACAATGTATACTCAAAACGTGTATTATTTTTCCTTTGAAACATATAGAAAATATTACATGTTTTCGAATCACAGAACCTGGTTTTTATGCATAGTTGCATTAGCTGTTCAGACACCTTTACTATCAAATGTCGTACTACGAATGAAAACGGTGTAAGTAATTCTAACATGTATGTAGAGAATATTGCAACGTAAAATAGGCTTGTGCCTATTTTACGTTGCAATATTCTCTACATCTTAT
Source organism: Uloborus plumipes (assembly GCA_038373865.1). Taxonomy (NCBI): domain Eukaryota; kingdom Metazoa; phylum Arthropoda; class Arachnida; order Araneae; family Uloboridae; genus Uloborus; species Uloborus plumipes. Next base: position 25,035 of record JAXGGA010009636.1, read on the forward strand.
AGCACAAAGATAATTGTAAACTTTAATTCTAACATACTTTCAAGTAAATGAAAGTTTTGTAAAAACATCTACAACAATTTAAAACTGAGTATATTTTTGGTTTCAAGCTTAATCAATTCAAGAAATTCTTGATTAAATAATAGTGCAAATCTATTTCACGTTAATGGTAAATGCAGTATAAGTGTTGATTAAAGTTACAGAAGCAAACATGCAGCTCTGGAACCGTCACCTATTTTCCTTCGATAGACCCAAGTTGTAAAGAACGGTGCGTTTCTAATCTCCGTTATAAATTCCTCATGCACTCCCATTTTAAATGCAATACTTCTCCCGAAACGTATACGTGAAAACACTTCTTTAAATACTCGTAGGCCATCCCTTTTAAGACCCATATTTTATTCTACATACGTTTTCAAAAGGTACTTATCAAACATAAAGGACGTTTTCGAGAAAGTATTTATCTGAATGACTTTTTAAAATTTACTTACGTATTCAACAGATGCAGAAAAAAGTATTGGATTAAAATCGTGAAACCGTTTCTTAAGAGGAAACTTACAATATTCTTTATTTTCATTCCCTTCTTCTGTGTTGAAACGATATAGAAGCGGAACTCGCTAATAACAAGCCCTGTTTTAACGATAACCTCGAACAACAGGATGAATGTGGAAATCAGAAATGCTTGATTGGAACAATGTTAAGTTTATGGAAGCGAAACTCGCTTTTAACAAGTGAATCCCGGTTACAGCGAGCAATATTTATGTGGTTCATAAAATTTCTATTGACTTATACCTTCCAGTGCAGTTTATATCTTCTCTTGAAAAAATACCTGTAACATTCCATTGCTTTCCTCATTAACTGATAGTTAATGATAACGGGCGAGTCAGTGACCCCAGCCTTTATTTTTTTTCATTTTGTAGAATTTCATTTGAACGTTAGGTATCCGTTGACGGCATCACCTGCATTATCACTTCCAAGCAGGGTTGCCAGACGTCCTGGTTTTAAGCAACAGTCCCGTATTTTGAACATTGTTTAGCGTTCCAGATTAATTTACAAACTTTGTTAGTTTGTAAACTTTGTCAGCTTTGAAGCTAACGATATCAATTATTGAATTCACAAGTACTTAGATTAAATGAAAAATTTTTAAAAACCCCGACCCTCAATGCCGACCTCACATTCAAACGAACTTCACTGGTCAGATACAAGGGTGAATCCAGCTCCTGGCTAAGGAGGGTGTCATTTTCGAATAGGGGGTCAAAGTGCAATTTTTGTGCAAAAATGGGGGTTTGGCAATTTTTTCGGAATATAAGTCCTAAAAAAGCAATTTTTTGCTATATTTGGTACGTTAAGGGGGTCATGACCCCCATGACCCACCCCCTCTGGATCCGCAGCTGGTCAGATAGTACTTTAAAGTTAATATAGGGGAGAGCGGGGCTAAAAGTTCCGCGGGTAAGTTGTTCCCTTTGAAATAACTCAGCTAAGAAAAAAGATACATGTATTTTGTAAATACGTCGTGAAATAGAATGTTATAGCGCACAAATGGCGGCCGTTTTAGCCAGCCCAGTGGCGTCCGGTGTATCAAAAGCCGAGCACGTGCATTACTGATTTATGAAAGTAAATATTTTTGTTTTTGGTGTTTTTGGTCTTTCGCCCTAAATTGAATAGTTAATGTTTAGCTTTTTGGTTTTTTTGCATGAAGATAGATTGTGCACCCTTATATCCTACGCTGAAACTATTTATGTTTCGTTATCTAACCTATAATTTAATGTTTTAAAGACATGTGCTTTTGGGGCTAGTTGTTCCCTTTTTTGGGGGCAAGTTGTTCCGCGGAACAACTTGCCCCAGAAAAATTAGCAACTATCCCGAAGAAACGTCTTGCCCTATTCATCTGAACCAGTGATGCAGTGACTTAATACACATATAAATAAATATTATATGCTACTGTGAAGACCGAAAGTGAGATTTCATCAAACATAAATCCAGAAATATTCAGTCTATCCGATAGATATATATTAGATATAAAATTTTCGAAAAGCGAACCATGTAAGCTATCGAAATATGTTTCATACTTTGATATAAAAGTCATAATTTCGGAGAATCGTATTAGAAGTTCTAGATAGCTCCCTGTTATAACTGAAGACTGAACCAATTATCTTAGCTTATTAGCTGTTGAAGCTGTTAGTTATTATATGTAATTTTCATTTGTTGCACTGTATTAACTGTATTTTACCATATTAATGTGTTATAATTTACTATTTACTAGATGCGTTGCCCGGCTTTGCACGGTCTACCTTGAGAATAAAACTTTTGTCAAGCAACGCGTGTCTATAAGTCCCGATTGCATTATTAAAGTCGATATTTTGCCGGCATCTAGTGCAAAAAAGAAATCAATCGCCAAAAAAAGTTTTAAATCCCGTCGTAACAGGAAAAGCCTCAAAGCAAAGGTCTCATCAGAAAGATCGAAGAAAATACGTCCTAAAGGAAATTTTCTCGCGCAGCTTTGGAAATTACTAACCGCTTCACCCGGCAAAAAGATACAGGCGTTTTTAAGTTAGTAAAAATCAATTTCAAATTGGATTTACAGAAATCGTCTGTTCTAATTAGCGTGAAAAAAATGAATGGTAAAAAAAAAGTTGAATAAAAATGGGTTGCCATTTTTTTTCTTGAGCGTAAACTAATTTTCTAAATATGGCCGATTTTAACAGCATTCAGTGGATTTTTCGCAAAATATCGCCAATAGCGCAAAAATTGAACCGAAATTCAAGAAATCATTTTCTTCGGCAAATTTGTCGCCAACTTGGCGAGCTGTCACCAAGTTGGCGTCAAACACTTGGCGACCAAAAGCTTGGCGATATATCGTCAAGTGATTGCGCCAATTCATATCACTTTTGTCTACATTAAAATTAACACTGATTTACCCCAAAGAAGGGTAAGCCCCCCCCCCCCGGGAACATTCGAATGCAACCACAAGGGGAGGTACACAACTAGACCTCCCTCAAAGCCAACATATCAAATTAGAATCTTCTACGGTATACAGTTTTTGAGTTACGCGACATACCTACATACGCACATGCATAACATACGTACATACAGTCATACAGCCGTACATAAAGTCATACTAATATCAACCATTGTTTTTTTAATACAAATTATGTTTTTAAGGAGTTATTCATCTCGCAACGTGGTTAAATTCGAAATCAGCATCGTTATTCATCGTCTTGTTAATATCGGAACAATTTGCCCCAACCACGGAACAACTTGCCCCAAGACGGGGTTAGTTGTTCCTTTTCGGCTTTACTTGCTATAAAATTAATTATTAAAAAACCTTACAAAATACAACTCAAAAAACAGTCTGTATATCAAAGGGACATATAATACTAAGTTTTAACCTCGGAATATTAATTCTAGAACAAAGTTTTCAAAACGAATTTTGAGCTTGATCAAAAAACGGAACTTTTAGCCCCGCTCTCCCCTACTTATGTTCAATTGTTTTCGAGAGGACATGGTAAACACGGGAAAGGAAAGTAGATACTCGTAGTTACTAATGAAATTTGTCAGTCACAAAAACGGAATAAAGACTGAAAATTGAAAATCCTCAAACCAGAATCAATTACAAGTCTTTAAATTGCTAAAAAATAGAAGCTGGCAATAGATAAACATTTTAAATCATTGAGATTTCTTTCCTCGTCGTCTAGCAAATGGTAATGGTTTCCAACAGCGTAAATTTAAGGCTTAGCAGTATTTGCTAAGAAACGTTATAATTTCAGTTCTATGTAACATGAAAGCACCAAACATTCTATCAGACGCAGAAAAACTTTTCTTTTGGTACTATTATTTTTTATGTTTGAGTATTTTTTCAGTTCAAAAATAGCGAAAAACGTTTTAAAGGTTTTAAATTAATATGTTTGTTAATGTATAAATAATGTAAAAATATCCGAAAACATGACTTAGCTAAGAACGCTCTCAATCATCTCCCCTTTCAAACAAAAAAAAATCAAAATCAGTCCATCAGTTAGGCGCTAGAGTGCCACAGACAGATACAGATACGTCAAACTATAGCCCCCTTACTTGTTGCGTCGGGGGTTGAAAACAAAACTATTTTTGAATAGCTTTTCCCCAAAATAAGCTTTATTTTTCTCACCCTCCATTGCTTGTGACTAAATATTCAAATTGGTATCGCTGCTAGGAGTTCCATGACACCCAAAATCTCTCAAGGAGCTGTCAATCTAATCAGCAGGATTTTGTGTTAAGATATATTTGTGCAATTTCTGGGCTATGCTCTACGTGTTTATACCGTGCAGTCTTTCACAGTGAAGAGACAAAAGCATACATCATTATGCTGGAAGGTTGCAACGTGCCCCTACTGCTTTGTCGAACATTTAATAAATCCAGTACCAGAGGTGCCCACGGGGGGGGGGATTATGACGCAAGTTGCGTCATCCAAATTTTTTTTGTGGGGGGGGGGGATTTTTTTTAAATAGTTTTTATTTAAATTTTTATTAATTTATTTTTTTAATTTGAACTATTGACGATTTTTTAATAAAAATTATTCATTAATTTTTTTTTTCAATTTAAATTATTTTTCTTATTTCTTTATTATTAATATTTTTATTTATTTTTTATTTTTTTGTGTGCGCTTGGAATGCCTGGCTTGGAATGTCTGGAAGGGAGTAAAAGTGATTCTATTATGCATATAATTCTAACTTTAAAAAAAATAATAATACATAAAAATAATAGTTATAATTTTAAAAAATAAATAAATAATACTTAAAAAATAAATAAAAAAAAAAGAGTAAAAATAAAAATTAAAAGCACAAGATTTTGGGGGGGGGAGGGGTGGACACCCCTGTCCAGAACGTTACTGAAATCGATATTGCCACGTTTGATCGGTTACCTAACTAACAAATTAAACGAATTAATATACAGTGCAGCAGAAGAGTTATTCAAGATTTTTCTTAATTTTCAAGTTTTGTTAATTAGCAAACTTTGTCAACTTTGAAGCTAACGATTATTAATTGAAGGGCTTGGAGAATGAAGTGAAGGGTCATTTTGAAAAATTGAAACTCTGGATAATGGTAAGCAATGGATACATTTAAACAAATAAAACTTGGTGCATCAAAAAGTAGATGTCCTTAGACCATTTTCATATGCACACTAACGACAAAACCAGAAAACAAAAAGTAGCAACAACTACAGCAATAAAACTTTGAATTTTAGTTACTCACAATTTGTTTTGTCACTTAACCCTTTCATCTTCCAAGACCTTCAATTACTGAATTCAAGACAAAACTATTTTTAAAGAAAATGGCACGAAATAAGTTTTGTTTAGTTAAATAAGCCTTAGTTAAATAATTGTCAATTGCTTGTGGCTCTATGTTCAAAAGGTTACATACCAATGAGTTTTATGAAAGACAAACTTCTTCAAGGAACTTCTTTAAAAAATACTTCAGAATTCCGATAGCGCAATGATAAAATCAAAACAGTCCTACCTCATTCTGTCCTTCAATCCGGGGAAGGCTTGCTAACTCGTAGTTGTAAACTTCTTAATTCTGTGAAAAAATACGCTCACACTCATCGTTTACTGAACTTAAAACATATTTACACTTCACTACAAACGTTCTACATTCGAAGCAAAACTTGGCTCGTATATGCAGTTACGGTTACTTTCACAGTTTGTCAAAAGTTTTTTATTTATTTATACAGAAGTCATGAGCTTCGACATACATGCGGACTGCGTACTACGCGCCTTGCCTCCTGACAAGCACAGGACAGATTTACGGTACAGAGAGGTTGAAATAACATCCATGGGCAAGGTGGGACTCGAACCCGCGACCTCTTGTTACCAGAAGAAGACTCTACCTTTGGGCCACCGAGGCCCTGTCTAAAGTTCAGAATCAAAATTGGCTCCGAGCTTTCTCCAGCGGGCGACTAAAGTAAAAAACAGTTTCCTTTGAACAGAACTGTTTGGCTAATCAGCATTATTTTCTATTAAGATATATTTGTGTAATTTCTTACCTTTCTTTCTTTTGCACTTCTTTATACACATTTGTCACCAGGGGCGAGCAACCGGAGAGTTCCAAATCCACCGCTAGTAACCTGTGCCGTATTTTTAACTTTTAAATTTGGCAACCTTGCTTCGCAATGCTCACTTCCGAGGACAAATAGCTGAAATTCAATTGAAAGCAAATTTTTTAACAAGTATTAAGATTAAGATTAAATTAAAAATTTGAACACCCCTTACCCTGATTGCCCATCTCATATTAAAACGAACTTTCGTCTTTTTCATAAAGCTTTTTAAATCTAAATATATATATATATATATATATATATATATATATATATATATATATATATATATATATATATATATATATATATATATATATATATATATATATATATATATTGAGAGGACATGGTAAACACGGAAAAGGAAAGATAATCTTTACTGGTAAAATTGGCTAGACACAAAAGCAGAATAAAGAGGGAAAATTCTTATACTGAAATCAATTACAAGTATTTTAACTGTTCACAAATAGAAACTCGCAACAGATAAACATTTTAAATCATTGAGATTTCTTTCCTCGTCAACCAACAATGACATCGGTTTCCAATCACGTAAATTTAAGCCTTAGCCGCAATTTGATAAAAAACGTTGTAATTGGAGTTCTATTTTACGCGGAAGCTCCAAACACATCTTATCAGGATCAGAGTTTGTTTTTTATACTTTCTTTTGATACTATTGTTTTAAATTTTCAAGTATACTAACAGTTCAAAAATGGCAAAAAACGTTTTGAAGATATTTAATTTATATCTTTGTTAGTTAATGTCATCCGAAGACGCGATCTGACTAAAAAAATCTCGATTACTTCATCTTTCAAACAAAAAAAAATTTCAAAATCGGTCCATTCGTTTAGGCGCTAGAGTGCCACAGACAGATACACAGATCGACAGATACACAGACACGTCAAACTTATAAACTCCCTTCATTGTTGCGTCATTGGTTGAAAAAATGAAAGACGAATGTCAAGAATTTTTAGCTAAACCTAAATACTAGCCTAATACTCCAACACATAATGAATTTTAAGTGCTCATAAAACCTTATATAAGGGCGATTCTCTGTAAACTGGTCATTTTTTATACGAAATCTGTCTGGGCACGGCTTTTTGAAATGTTCATATAATTATTATACTATTGCTCAGATAATGAATCTATTACTTTGGTTTGAAAGAGGGCCAATTGAAGTTTGTGTTTTTCTGATAAATCATTGTAGGGGATAAGTCCCCCGCCTAGTATAACTAGGCAGGGGACTGTGCCAGGTGACTGTGTTTTTGCTCTTTGTTGTGTAATATCGTCAAAACTATTGGAACATAATTAGTTACGAGACTACCTATAAATGTAGGCACAAATAGTGGACATAATAACTAATATGTTTTAAAATTAAATTAATTGACATTAATCAAATCACTTCCCAGAGGACTGTTTTCGCAACGACCCTGATGCATACTTTCATCACAAATGTGGCTCTCAAACTAAGCAAAGTAGCGTTTCAACACCGTTCTTGGCGATTTCGGCAAATTCAAACTGATTACTTTAAACTTCATGCCAAAAAGAATTTACAAAAGTTATAGATTTTTCGTATTACAGCTTTGAATTTGTTGCAGGGGACTGTTTGAAAAAACTCCGGACGGAATTAACATGACAATTTCAAGTTTTAGAAATACGTAATTATACCTTATTTCATAAGAAAAATATAGATTCATTATTCTATTTTTAGATATTAATTGCCAAATTTATGTAGTATTAATAGGTTTTTTTAAATACACTGGCGGAAAAAAAAATCCCAACACCAAGAAAAAATTACTGTAGAGTAATGAAATTTGGGTAATGCAATTGTCTAGTTAACATGTTTATTTGATTAAATGTACAAGATCACTGGCTAATTTAAGCTCAAGAAAATGCTGTGCAAATGTGAAATTAATAGAGGGTGTAACCTCCAGAATTTTGACGGCAAGCCTGCAAGCGTACATGCATTATGTCATACAGGTGGCGAATGTCACTTTGTGGTATGGAGTGCCATTCCTGTTGCACTTGTTGTGTCAATATAAGGACCGTCATTGTTGACTGTGGATGATGCTCGAGGTGCTATCCAATGATATCTCATACGTTATCAATTGAAGACAGACCTGGTGTTTTTGCAGGTCATGGTAACATGTCAGCACTCTGTAGAGCACATTGCGTTACAGCAGCGATGTGAGGGCGAGCGTTATCCTGTTGGAAATCTCCTCCTTGAATGCTACTCATGAAGGGCTGTACTACTGGTTAAATAACCAGACTGACGACAAATTTTCAGTCAGTGAGTTTGGGATAACCACGAGAGTGCCCCTGCTGTCGTAGGAAATTGCTCCAGAGACTATAACTCCAGGTGTGGCTTCCGTGTGTCTAGGCCGTAGACCGCTTGGATGCAGGCAGTCCCCTGGCCTCCTTCTGACCAATATACAGCCACCACTGGCACTAAGGCAGAATCTGTTTTCATCAAAAATTACAACAGATCTCCACTCCGACCTCCAGTGAGCTCTGTCTTGTCCCCACTGTCGTCGGAAACGGCAATGGTTTGCAGTCAATGGAATGCCGGCTACAGGCTGCCTAACTCGGAGCTGTCCTTGAAGTAAACAGTTTCTTATCGTTCCTTGGGTCACGATGGTACCAACTGCAGCTCGAATTTCAGCCGCAGCTGCAGTACGATGCGCCGCAGCCGTACGCAAGATTCGGCGATCTTCCTTCTCAGTGGTGCCACGTGGCAACTCGGAACTCGATCTTCTTGAAGTAGTACCATACCTTGACTATAGCTTCCAATAATCAAGCATGGTGGAAACATTCTCACCCAAATTTTTCTGCAATATCGCGAAATGAAAATCCACCTTCTCGTAGCCAAATTGTACGATCTCGTTTAAACTCGGAGAGCTGTTGATAATGGCTTCTTCGTCTTCTTAAAGGCAATCCTGGCTAAAATGAACGCAATTCGTCAAATTTCACGGAAAAATAATACTCACGAGCTTCACAACACGCTTTTAAAACAAGCCCTATTTGCATGTTCTGAGTGACGCCAGCTGCGCCACACTTATGCACGGAGCGCGAAATTTCAATCGATGTCATAGTTGTATAAACACGCCTACCAAATTTCGTTTATCTAACACAAGTCTTTCTTGGTGTTGGGATTTTTTTTTCCGCCAGTGTACTATCTTTAACAGTTAGACTATGGGATTGGGACAGCCAGGGTACTGTGTTTTTGGCGCTTAGATAATTTCTAGAAAAAAATATTAAATTGTTATCACTCCAAATACAATTGGGCCACAAAGTAGAAATGCTTTACTTGTATTAAGAGCGATAATCACTTTATTACAATTTAATTATTTTTAAAATACTCAGTCCGGACAGCTAATTACCAATTTACAGAGAATAGCCCATAAAGGAAGGGCCCGGGAGGTGTTGTTTTTAGGGTTATGACGGTTTTCTTAAAAACTATACCTGAATGAGATGCTGGCAAACTGTTTAATCTTTTTAGAAATTACTTGTTCGTGAAACTATGTGAAGGGTCAAAACTTTTTCGCGGGAGCACTAACTAAAGAAATTAAACGAAATTTAAGATACAAATGGTTTTTAATGGAAACTGTTGCCCTGAATAGTGTTTAAAATCTACCACTTCAACCAAAATTGCAGAATTGAACTGTTTTCCTGTCAAGTGTGGTAGCTGTCTCTTATGGGAATAATTTAAAACAAGTTGATGTACATGTAAACCACGATTTGGAACTTGCGTCAATTAGTTTTCAATGCCCAGTAGCTAAAAAGTCGCTGACTCTTGACAGTTTTAAATTCAGAGTATTTATATAAGGATATTGATTTTTCTTTATTCAACATATTTTTAATTAAATTGCTAAATTTAAATCGAGGGTGAAAATTTACATAAATAAGCCTGAGTTATAGTTTTATTTTATTATTTATATTTGCGTGTTCATTTGTTTATAAAATTGCAATTTTTTATTATTAGTTTCGCGTTAAAAAAGCGTTGCACTGTTAAAACTACATTTTGCACAAGGCACCATTTTAAGCGTGAAACGTTGTCGCACCAGCGGCACCACCTGAGGGGTGGCACTTGACCCCCTATGGTACCTTTGAAGGTGCCATTCTGTTTCATGTGGCACCCCATGGGTAACCCATGGCGTCCTAAGCAGCCAATTGCACCTTCAATGGTGCCATAGAGAGTCCCCAAGTGTCACATTTCAGGGGGTGCCGCTAGTGCTACAGCGTTTCACGCTTAAAATGGTGCCTGCAACCTGTAGTTTTAACAGTGTAGCTAAGCGTATATAAAAGAGTTATTCCTCTGTTTATCGTATTATTTAAAGCATTTACTTTTGCAATGCAACTGCAGAAGATATTACTTGGAAGATAAATCAACAGAAGGAAAGAAATTCCATACACGAAACAATTCCCTCATTTGGGAGTATGAATCATTCTTCTAATATCGTTTTGTTTGGGAAAAGCAAAAGTAGTACACTAGGACGTGTCCGAGAAAGATTTTTGTCACTCAAAACATCAATAACAAAAATGCCAACAAGTGAAGTGGAATGCAGTTTACTGGGAAAAATGAGGATATCTAAGAGTTGTACACCTGGTAATAAAGGAAAGGATTCAGCTTGCACTTTTCGCTATTTGTTACACTCAAAAGTTGATGAAATCCAGTTTAAGAACTCTTATTTAGGGAGTGGGCGTAACTAATAAATATTCCTACTTTGACAACTAGATATTGTAAAGATACTTACAAAACACAAAAATTTCCCACCAAAAATTTTAAAACACAATGCTTGATTTTTAATGAATTAAAAAAAAAATAAAAAAAAAACTGGTGGTAAAAATTCACCACCAGTCAATACAATCTTAGAATATGATACTGCTAAAATTTTTTGTTATAATTAATCGAAATAAATGATATATGGGCGTTAAGAATGCCTTTATAAAGGATGTCTTTCCCTGTCGACAAGGTCCATTACCCAGCGGCTGACAGCTGCCACACAAGATTCCTGAAGAAGAGGCAAAAACTACTGTAAAAACGTAACGGATGTGGAAAAATGTATATGTTCCCCTGAAAAATGTTTCTTACAAAGTGTTCTAAAGGAGACGATATGTGTCAGAATTTTTTTTAAAGTTCTGAAATGATTTCCCAAAAGCACTAAAAGATGTGCTTAGTCAAAAAGGTATTTTTAAAAGTGTTCCGAGACCAACTGCTCTATTCCAAGAAGTGTGCTTCAACATGTGCGTGTTCGAAATGAGTTCAAAACGTGTTTTAAGATTTGCAATGGAAAATTTTCATCGTTAAAAAAGACCTATGTGTTCAATTATGTAATTAAATAATCCAGTTCGACTTCTCCAGTGTTAGCAGCTCATTACTAAAAAGTGAAAATAACCTCGAATTATATTAAAAAAAAAACATGCTTGTTAAAATCTAATCTAAAGAAAAAATCTTTTAATTAAAACTGTCTCCCATTTTTCCTTCCTGGTTCTTTTTCTTCTTTTATCGCCTGACCTTTTCCAGAAAGGAACATTTCATCTCTCTAAAATAACTTTTGAAAGAAAAGTGTTTTTTTTTTTTTAAACCTTCCCTAGTACTTTCCTAAATAATTGCTCGTTAAAAAATTATTCCAACGCTTATCGCGTAGTAAAATTGCAGAAGAAATCTAATTACAAAATTCAAGAAAACATAAGTACATGTATAACCAGCTAAGAGACTTGTATGAAAGTGTAAAAAGTAAAGAACGGCATATTTCCTTCCTGAGATAACAGATTCTAATGCTCGATTAAAATGCAGTGCTAAAAAGCACTGCATTTTAATTGAGAAATTAATTTCTTGTTCTAAATATGAATAATAAATTGGTTCTGGGATGCGTAAGAAAGAATTAAAGACTTTAAAAGGAGCTAGGTCATTTGCATAGCTTACAGCAACATTTGAATATGTAAGAAGAATTCCCAAAATTACAATTCATAACATCACAGAAAAAAACGTGCTAATATTTCTTTCCCGAGAAGCTAAAAGATGATTGAAAGGATGCTACTTTGGATTTGTAACTAAAAACTGCAGAATGTCGTCAAGAAATGATGAAATTTTAGAGACGTAGAAACACGTGTTATGTTTGCTTGAATTTATCAGATCGAAGTAAAATGAACCAATAACGAAATATTAAGTACAAAGCAATACGATTTGACTGAGGAACAATTTAAAAGCTGAGAAATCAAGCACAGTGGATTCTCTGTTTAATCACGCTTTATTTAACGACTTTCTTTATTGGAAGACGATTTTCCACGGCCCTTGACCACCCATTGCAAGTTTAGAAAAAATCTGTTTTAAGAACCATACTACTTAACGGCGATTTTTTGCAGTCCTTGAAAGTCATTTAATAAAGAATCAACTATATATGTATTTTTTTAAAAAGGGGGTTTTTAAACATCCGTCCTTTTTTTTAGTGTGAGAAAAAACTTTTCACAGAAATTTAAAAATATTATCATGCTTTAAAATTTATACAAAATTTCAAGAGCTTTTCAATTTCTTTTCATAACGTTACTGATCCTAGCTCCCCCAATAGCAGGTTCTTTTTATTAGAAGAAAAAGTATCTATTAAGCATCGAAATTCGATCAATGTTATAGTCGTGTGTGCATTTAATTTTAATATAGTTTCGCTCTTTAACAAAAGGCCTCGTTGTGATTCAAACAATTACGTTGAAGAGATTGAGATTGAAGAGTGTAAGATTTAAACGAAAGTAGCTTAATGAACCGTTATAAACGACCAAATGAAATTATCGTACAAAGAGATACGGTCTAGCTTATTTGTAAAATGTTATTAGGGTCGATTAAGGTAAAAGGAAACAGAATTTCAGTATTTCATCTATAGATTTTTCCCTTTCTTCTGGGTGAATTGAGACAAAAACATTTGTGCAACTTGTCTAAGACTACACTCAGCGGTTGACTGGGTTTGAGAAATTTGACTCTTCACGAATACTTAAGCATGTTTGCTAGCGCATAAAATCATGTTTCCTTTTATTTATGTTCCTTTTGTTATAAATGTTGTTAGTATAAGTGTGTTGTATTATATATATGTGCGTGTGTGGATGTATTTGTAACAGGATTTTCACTTATTATTCCCATAGTTATTCACAGCCCCGTTAAAGCATTTCAAGAATACTATCCATTCCTATTAATTTTCCCTCCATTTTTGTTTTGAAAACTCCTTATTTCCCCATTAAACCTTTAATGACTTCTTTCATCCGGTTAAGCAAGAAATGGCATGTACGGTAAGTATCATTGGCTAAAATAAAAAATAAATAAAATATTCCAGCAGTATTGACACTTAATTTTACACACATAATTTGAGATACTGAAAAAAGTTGTTTTATCCTCAAATTTTATTTTAAAATATCAAAACAGCACGTTTAATTCATTTAAAAACTAAGTTGGCTATATATTTCACTCTTTTAAAATTATTGTTAATGAAATGCTAAAGCTAGAGGAAGAAAATCCTCATTTCTATCTACTAATATTATCTATTCATATCAAGTAGGGATGCACCGATTAATCGGCCATAATCGGCAACTTTGCTGATCATTTATAATCGGTAAAATTGTGCCGATTAATCGGTGGGAAAAATATTTTTTAAATACATTTTTTAAATATATACACAATGTTGCAACTTTTTTCATGCATTGCTATTTTTCTCCTTTTACACAGTGCGTTTAGATTACCTTATAATTTTCTTAAGAATAAAAGTCCTAGATTAGGCTATAGCTACAAAAACATTTTAAAAATTTCTTAATTTTCACGAGAGCCTCCTCCCTATTCCTTTAAAGTTTTCATGTCTAAATTATTTAAAGAAAATTAAGAAAATGGAGAAAAATAAATCGTCTTTCAGAAATAAATTAGTAACTATTTCTAAAATCAGAATTGTGAAAAGAAAAAAATGATGGAGAAGTTTGTCGTATTAAAAATGATAATCATGATCATTAATCGGTCACTAATCGGCTGATTATCAACTCGATTAATCGGCAATCGGTCAATTTGCTTATTGGTGCATCCATAATATATCAAGCTCCATCTTTTTCAAAATTTGAGTTTGAAAAAAAAAACTTTTCTTATCTTATTTTAAGAGCATAATTAAAAAGCGCGAGCCATTTCAAATGTGATTTCAATGAGAAGAAAAATCTCACCGATGTAATAAGCTGCTTTTTGTTTGAATATGTTTCGAAGAGGAAGCATAAGGCGATTCGATATCGATTAAGATTCTCCCGAGGGTGAATAATTCATTTTATTCGTAATCGTAATTATGTGAGGAGCATAAAAATGTAGCTCGACGAAAGAGTTGGGGTCCCTGGTGAATACACGTACTTTCAAACTCTGTTTACAAGCTATAAAACTTTGTGATAAGCCTCATTTCTGAGTTATACGTACTAGGGCTGAAACATAATTATGCAGTGAGGTCCTGTAATGATTCAAACAAGATTTTGGAGATGAAAGGACTGTGGATTAAGGAAATGAAAGCATTAATTTTGCTCTCGTTTTATTTTGTTTAGTTTTAAATTTGATCTAGATTTAAAAAATGCTTTCCTTTAAAATGATGCAGAAAAATTAGTACAAATTATGCAGACTTGATTTCATTCGAAACTAGATTTTAAAACTTATTTCAAAAAATTATATTAAGTTTCTTTTGCATATCTACATATTTTTTTAATTAGATTTATGCTGTCCTTAAGGAATGAAATTTATGAATTTTGATCATTTCGTTGACAATGGCTGGGTAAAGTTAAAATCGATAAAAATCAAACTCACAAAAATTGTTCTTCCTCTACAAAGAAATAGTCGCAAAGAGCTTGTTATTACGAGTCAAAAATTTAATCTTACTTCACAACAACTGACAAGGAAATTTGAAGAAACTGTTCATAACATTCTACGATATACACATTACTGGACAAAAATATTTCAAGTTTGAAAACTCTAGTATTATTTCGAGCCTGAGACCGCCTTTTTTCTAATGCAACTGATTGTTTTTAATGTCAAAATGTTTAATTAGTTATGTTTAATTAGTATAATGTTTAATTAGTATATGTATCATCGTGAATAAAAAATGAATGGTACTTTCTTAGATAAAAATTATTCAAATTGGGATGGCCTAGATGGTTTATAATTCTTTTCGGGGGACTTGAGAAATATCCGATGATCATATGCTGTGCTGCTTTTACCATTAAAATCTGGCTTATTTGGGACACTCTGTCCGAAAAGGCTCAAGCACAATTCTTTTTTTTTTTTTATGCATTCCGATTCAGTTGTTCATCTACTTATGCTGTCACGTGCTGTTTTTGACCCAAGTTGAAGTTTTGTAGGATTAAGGGGCAAATCGTCAGTTCGAGCCGTTTTTTTAATTCCTTCATCTTTAAGAAATATAATTTTTCTTGGTCTTTTGATCGACACGCATGTCTGAATTTGTTCGTCACAAAGTAAAAAACAACGTACTACCATACTAGAGCCGACTTAAAAGACAAAAAATTAATAAAGTAGGTTCATTCTCAAATTTCGGCTTCCAAACTTTCTCATCTTCTTTACACGAGAACTACAGAGCTTTTGAGATTTTGATTATTTATTCAGCAGTCTCTGCACTTTATAATTGTATGATAAAGTCCCGCCTTTCCTCCACCAATCACATTTCAAGGGATATTTTCATAAAATCTGACTTTTGTCTAAACTTTTGCAACAATGTAAAAAAAATGTCTTTTGTAATGTCCAAAATTTGGTTCCAGTTATATTTTTAAGAACTCCAGACACGTATTTGGGACCATATTGTGCACCTGCAGTAGAAATATGAAAGCATTTCGTTGAATAGTTTTTTTTTATTCATATATTTGCATTTTGTCTAAACTTTTGCATCGCAGTGTATTTACGTTTACAAAACTCTACCGATTTGATCTGGGGATTAAACGGCGATTCTTGGACCAAACGGAGGCCCGGATAAATAAGGTTATACTATACTTTTGGAAAAAATACATTTGAAGGTTGAATTTGAAGGTCCCCTTGGTGAAATTGGATTTTTTGTTTGGGGGCAATTTTTGCTTGGCGCCAATCTTTCTAGCGCGGAAATAAACTAACCGAATAACTAGTAAAAATAGTTAAATAACTAATAATAATAACTATAAACTATAAACGTAAACATTGCCATAAATACAACAACATCGCCCAGCTTGGCGATCAAAACTAGGCGAGAATCTTCTTAGGCCATAAGCAGAGAAAAAAACATAAAACATACTGTTTATTAATTTGTTATCTTTACGAAACAGCAGCAAGGAATTATATATGCTTACACTAAGCGTAAAAACAACTATCTTGAAAAGTAGAAAAACTATATCTCATCCTCTCGCCCTGAATTTTAATGGAAAAGGAAACAAAATGCTGGTCGTGAAAACAAAAGTGAAAATAAATCTTGGTTTCTGCAGAAGACAATAAAATCTTCTCGGCAGAAAAAGCAAACTGATCTGGGAGCTTCTGTTACTATAGCAACAGCTGTCAACATTCTGTTTCTTTGGCCATTTCTTGACATTTCTAAAGAACCTTAAAATTACTAAAGCAATTTATTTCTCGTTTATCATACAAGGAAGGTTTTTAAATTTCAAGAACGACAAAAGTTTCTTTTCAAAAACCCTGAATGTAATGTCGGTAATTAGTTTCTTCACTCATAAAAAGCTACTGTGAAATAAATTGATGTGAGAAAAGGTTGAATTATATTAACCTCTAAAATAAAAAAAATATTTGGGAGATGTTTTAATGATATGATTCAACTTTTTACATTTCAGTGCACTGTAATGCTTTTACCTTAGAGTAAAATGACTAAGAATTTCTGAAGAAACCTTTTTTAATATTTCGTACTCATCTGAGATCACTTTGTACTCTCTTTAACATTGAAACTGTCTATCATTTAATGCTTTTGAAATCGAGAAAGTTTTGACAAAATTGTAATATTCTTCTGTTAAAAAATATTGACAATGTCTTTCTGTAGCATTATGTTTAAAATAATTACGAGAATTCACAACAGACATTTATTGCCAAAAATGCTAATGTGTGCCCATCTTTTTCTTTTCTACATTTGAAACTTTTCTTTTACTCATTTCGCCCCCATCTTTTGCTTTTTCTTCTTAACTATATTTAAAATGTACTGATGGCAAGTGAAACTAAGGAAATGTAAGGTAAATTGAAATAGCAGGTTCAAAATGAAATGGTAAAACATTTTCGCAGTTTGCAGCGTCACCAATACTGTTTTAACTATGTTGTTTAAGAAACAGTTGATTCCAGTCAAAAAAAAAAAGAAAACATAATGCAAGTCAGTTTCAAAATTTCATACTTATTGTAACATTTGGTGCATTGTTAAAAATAGTGTTTTTTGTTATAAAATAAGAAAGCTTTTGTAATTAAAATTACAGTGGACGCTTGGTATAACAACCGTCTCCGTCCTACAGAAAACGGCCTTTACAATGAGTGGTCGCTGTACGAGGTACAACATAGCGTATATTGGGATAGTTGAGTTTTTCTCACCGGTTGTTAGATTAGGATGGTCTTTATAACGAGTGGTCGTTACAACGAGTGTCGACTGTATAAGTATTAGTTGAGATCTACTGCTGTCCAGTGCAGTACTTTAATATTAGACATGTTTTGATTTTTAATGTTTAATACAATCTGTCATGTGCATGAGGAGAAAAGTGAATGGAGCAAAGGGAAATAGTTCAATTGCTTTATTTAAACGATTAATTATAAAACTACTCACATATTCATTCATTAATGAATTCAATAACATTCTTTAATTTATTAATTCACTTATTTATTCATTATATCACTAATTTTCTTTTATACATTCACTATTTTATTCACTAATTTATTTTTTCTCATATAACAATTAATTATTTATTTATTCGCATATTGTGTCATCATAGACTCTTTAATTCATTCATTCGTTTATTTATTTATTCCTGTGATGAAAATTATCTACAATAACCAAATAGGAAATAATAATCACCAAATAGTAAATATTTCATGAGAAAAATGCTTTATTAACTTCGCCACATACGTGGAAGTGAAAATTTTTCTTTTTTTTTAATTTATTTATTTGCTTTATTTTATTTTTTTAAGGTAAAGATTCACTACTGAAAATATAAAAATTTACATTTCAATGCACGTTTCATTATAAAAAATGCACTATTCTTTCTTCATATACTGTACTTTAAAAAATCAATTTATTGATTTTGCAAAAAACAAAAAATAGAAAAAGGAAATTATCTATTTCCCTTTACCCCCTATTCACCTATAATTTGAAAGCTTTCGAATTTATCAGTATTTGGCTCTGATTAGTAAAATTACCCTAAAGCTGTAATCAGAAGCAAAGAATGAAACCAAAATAAACTACATTATTAAAATTCCATCTCTGAGCAAGATTGCAATCTTTGTATTGGATTCGAAGGCACGCAATCCCGTTTATTTCTCACGTCACGATCGTACTTTAATGTAAAGAAAACTGCGGAATACTTTGCACTTCTTTGCATTTATTTTCTAGTAAAAGTTGTAATAAATGTTAAATTTTCTTTTCACATAATTTTTCACAATTTCAAATGAAGCCAATCTAAAAGCTCGCTTGTTATTGTAAAACTGCAAAAAAAAAACTGTTGCTTTAACAGTATAATACTGGAAACAAAGGTTCCAATTTAAAACTGTAAACTGCACAGTAATAAACTGTAAAAGATGCAGTTTTCCAGCTTATTACTGTAAAATTGGCAATTTATAGTTGTTACTATTGTGTTAACGGATCTTTAAAAATAACCTTATGAAGGTAAAATCTTACCAACTTTCCGCTTCATCTTGGGCGCATGCAGTCGTGTCGCTATTGTGAAGAGAATATTCGAAAAGAGAAATCATTTTAATAAGATATTAAATTAGAATTTAACTATTTACATTTCGACTATTTACATTTCAAACTGCAACAAAATCAATTCAGAATGTTCCATCAAATATCAACTGTGT
This sequence comes from Uloborus plumipes, assembly GCA_038373865.1. Classification (NCBI taxonomy): domain Eukaryota; kingdom Metazoa; phylum Arthropoda; class Arachnida; order Araneae; family Uloboridae; genus Uloborus; species Uloborus plumipes. The sequence goes on from JAXGGA010009636.1 coordinate 44,122, forward strand.
CAGTTCGTTCCATCAATTTTTATTATTTTTTATCTCAGTCTTCACTTCATTTCAGTTCAGTTCATTTCATTTCATTCAAACCAAGAAAAAGCTAAAATTAATCTGCAGACGATCGAAAGCTCAGTTGGAAGAACTATAAAATTTGCTGTATTATACCGTAAAAACAACAGTATAATACTGGCAGCAGAGGTTCCTGTTTAAAATTTTAAAATGCACAGTAACAAACTGCAAAATTAGTAATTTTAGTTTATTACTGCAAAATTAGCAATTTTTAGTTTATTACTATAAAATTAGCTGTATTACACTGTAAGGCAGGGATTCAAGTGAAACAGACAATCGCAAATTACAATCGCGACTGGAAATGAATTACATTAGAACGTTTCTTGATAAAAACATCGTGACGTCAGCGTGACGTTTGCCTATGAAAAACGAGCTAGATAAAACGTCACAGCCTACTTGGCGAATAAGAGGAGATCACTGACTGCTTGTGAGCTCTTATTGGCTCCACCCGTAGTGACGTCAGTGCCAAGTTAATTTGATGATAATGTAATTCACTTCCAGTAGCGATTGCAATTCGAAGCGATTGCAATGGTGTTTCACTTGAATCCCTGCCTAAGAACATTTTTTTGCAGTGCAATACCTAAGTGCTTAGGTATTGCACTTAGGTAAAGTTTCAAGATTATATGCTTTTCGGTCCTATCCTTTTCTATTTCTTATTGATGTACAGTAATATTTTGCTGCTCTGGTCATCCTACATGGCGCACAACTAACAATATGTGTTAAAACTTCTAATTAAAAAAATGCAAATTTGAAAGCAGAAGTTTTCAGGTGATATATGTTAAACCAAGGCTTCACTCGACAACGTTTTATACAGGCTGTATCATTACTCAAAACATCAATGGTGTCGATTTGCCCGCTAGAGCCCTGAACAATCACCACCCAAATCGCACATCCAGAATGAAAGGGGCACATCTCAAAATAGCTGTTTTGAGAAAAATCGATTTGAAAATTTAAACTTTTTTAAATCCTTGCCCTGACTCTAATAACTATTGAAATTTGATAAACTCTCATTAGATTGGTTGATTAAAGGTTCTGCTAGGTGACTATGGTCTGCGTTTAACGGTCAATTTTAAATAAGTCGTTAATTAATGAGAAGTGCCCCTTTCATTCTCCATTTTCGTGGAGAATGAAAGGGGCACATCTCAAAATAGCTATTCTTACGGGCATCAGTTTATACACCATTTATTTTATTTTTTTTTTTTTTGAAGTTCTTGTCATGATTTTAACCTACATTTTTTAATGATGCATGTTTTGTGCAATTTATATCGGGCCTTTTTTTTTTTATCCACGAGTGGGGGAAACCACCTCCCCCCAAGGAAGGGGGGAATCTTGGAACGTCTTCATACAAATCCCAAAATTACAACGGATTTGAGCCACATTTGGCGCGTAGGTCCTTTCATGCTCAGAATGTCAAGCCAGGGTTCTTTCACTCTGCTTACGAGAGGGGGGGGGGCTGAGAGTTGCAAGAAAATCTTTTAAGTGGAATACTTACATTATTACTTACAGTGGCTGAAATTTTACGAAATCCGAAAAGGCCTAAATTAAACTTTAAAATCATAAAATTTCTCTTTTCTACAGGCACTACTTTCTACAGGCACAAATTTTACACTACTTTTTGTAGGGATTTTAATTTATACCTGATTCCTACGCATCACGAGACAAGTCGTGATAATTAACTCGATAATGGGAAAAAAAGGGCATTTTAGTTGCTTATACTTTTGAACGTACGTATGCACGGTCGGATGCGCCAAAAAAAAAAGACATTCCTTCGAGAATGAGTAAAGTAGAAATTTAGGCTGCAGTTGAATGCAAATCTTTTCGAGAAAACATTACTTCCTGTACTACTTACAAGGAAGTAAAAAAGTAATAACTACTGTTTGTTTGCGTATTGTGCGCCTGGCAGCCACGAACGCTTCCATTTGAGAAAGGGGAGATAGGATTAGGATGCGCATTTCCTAATGCCTTCAGTTTTTGTTCGCTTGCTACTTCCTCGTTGCATTTCCCCCCTATTTCTAGAGATTCAGAAGAGACTTGGCGCGTGCGCAGATTCAACGGAGGTTTCGCGAAAAAATGTTAGACAGTAATTGGTATTTCTATCTTTGTAGTTCAGTTTCGCAGGAATGATTAGTTGTTACAAAATTCTGTTGAATTTCAATTGTTTAAAAGAGCAGTATCTATGTTAAAAGTCATTGAATCAAAACAACCAGCAGATAGCATTAAAATTGAAGAAATAAATTTTATTGATAATAAATTAGACAAGATTTAAGTTTTAAGCACATTATAAAATTGGTCTTACCGAAATTCAGAATGTAAACATTCTACTACCAATTTTAATTTTCGCTCTTTAACAGGGTATGAATTTAGATCGAAACAGGCGCAGAAAGTCAACAGCAATTTTAGTTTTCTTTCTTTATTAATGATTCGATTTAACATTTCAGAAGGTTTAAACGCAAAGCAGACGATCTATTCCAAAAAGTCGAAGGGAAAAAATAATACAAAGAACTCCAAATTTATTTTAAAAAATAACGTATCTCTAAATTGTTTGCAGAATTTTTTTTTTTTTTTTTTTTTTTTTGTGTTTTGATTTCTCAATATTGACCTTGCTTGTAGTTTAAACGTTGTACTTAAATAGGTATAGTAATTCTAAATGTGTGACAAAGTTATTTTCAAGTTTGTAGCTTTTAAAACAAAAAGGGTTCAGTGTAGTAGAGTTATAAAATAGTTCTAAAAGTATTTAATCAACAAATTAGGTAATACGTTACTGTTTTCAATTTAATAGCAATTTTTTTAAATATAAAAGTATAGAAGCTGATAAACAAAACTAATAAAAAATAATTAGATTCACTTATTTTTCGACTGTAGAATTTAAAGCGGTTAATTATGCACTGAAGTCATGATGCTTAGTTTTACCAAAAATATTTTTATACATTCTTTTTGAATTAGCTGTAATGATAGAATGTATACTGTATGAAATATAGGAAATTTTAGTATATTAAAATATTGCAAGTTTTCTCGAAGAAAAAAAATGTTCTAAGGATTTTTAGATACATTTATTTTATTTGAAATGTGAAACATTTTGTCAACTGATACTTCCTATCGCTGTTTCATTTCAGAGCGATATTAAATAAAATTTTAATTCCTAATGATTTGACGCTAGGTTACATAATGCTATTCTTCTTATTCTAAAATAAGGAACCCTTCATAAAGTACTTGTGCACAACAATTTATACTTAATAACGAACAATTAAAACGAGTGTCACTTCAAAAAAAGGCGAAATTACGGTTTTCTTAATTGGTTTAAAAAAAGTACTAGCCATAATTTGCACCAATACCGCTCGGCGAACTCTGATTATCAAAGATGTGCCCCTTTCAAACTCAATTCTCCCTTCACAATCGGCAGAATTTGGAGAATGATAAGGGCATAAGTTTCTTTTTAGCTGCGACTGTTAACACTAGAAAAAAATGGGTCGGTTTCTCATGTAAGGTGTACTAAGGTACGCTATTTAAACATATTTCCAAAAAATGTATTTTTTGAGATGTGCCCCTTTCATTCTGGATGTGCGAAATGTCTGTTAACATTTATTAGCATGTTATTTCTGCTGTAAAAAGTGATGTTTATGCTATCTTTAAGGGTTACAAAATATTGATATAGTTAACTGAAGTCGAGTACAGAGTGAATTGAGGCCGAGTACTTCTTTTTAAGGAAAATAAATTCCACTTTCAAGTAAATTGGATCACAACTCATGATTCAATCATCTCGCATTAGCATTTCGCTACTTATGTCTTATTAAAGGAAAGAAAACAAATACAAAATGCATTTTTCGGAATCATGATTAAAAAAATTTCATATATTCAATGTGAGTATATTTTGAGACGAGAAAAAACATTACTACATATTTCTCTAATTCAAAAAGAAGAAAAAAAATGTCTAAGGCAGGGATTCAAGTGAATCAGGCTATCGCAAACTGCAATCGCTACTGGAAATGAATTACATTAGAACGTTTCTTGATACTGGAAATGAATTACATTAGAACGTTCATCGTGACGTTTGCCTATGAAAAACGAGCTAGATAAAACGTCACAGCCTACTTGGCGAATAAGAGGAGATCGCTGAGTGCTAGTGAGCTCTTATTGGCTCCACCCGTAGTGACGTCATGCCAATTTAAGTTGATGATAATGTAATTCACTTCCAGTAGCGATTGCATTCGAAGCGATCGCAGTGCTGTTTCACTTGAATCCCTGCCTAAGACTGAATACTTCTTTATTTGGCGATTTTTCTCTTGCGCCCGGCTAATGGAAAAGCCCCCTACGCTTTGATTTAGTTTATTAGATTGAGTTTAGATTATTTTGCATAAGAATGTAACTTTCAATGTCATCTACTTGGTTGTTTTATTTAATTGGTGAATAACATAAATATTTTGCGGTAAAATTACAATAACGTGGTTGTAGAGAGGTTTTGAAAATCCGGACGCTAAAGCTGTGACAAAAACTCCATTAAAACCGTTAAAATTCCGCAAAAAAGATAAATAAGATCATCAAATGCCATGTCTAGTTAAATTTTAAACTAATTCACCCAATAAATGATTTACGCCATGAAAAGGCACTAAAAGTCATAAAATGTAAAATAATTCCTGAAATTAAGTTAAATACAGCATTAAAATCTTTATTTATCATCAGTAATCTCGCCACTGTCTCATTAAACTAATGTATGTATTTGGCGAATTTTTTTCATTTTTACCCGACTACAGCAAAGCCTAAAGGAAGGGTTATGTTTTTATCAGTCTGGCTATGTTTGTGGTTAAGGATGTTCTACCGTAGCTCCTAAACTATTCATTCGATTTTGATGAATGAAGTGCCAATCGATTCGTTTTCGAGTCTTGAGTGTCATAGGCTACTCTTTACTAGAATTTAACAAGAGGAAAAATCGATTATTCCTAGACAAGCACCGATTTTAACAGATATTTTCGTAGCAAAGTGTGTTTTAGTTCAAACAAAAGTCGCAATCAACAATGAATTTCCAGTTTAAGGCTGACTTAGATTTTAGCATGAAATTAGTAATTGACGTTGGAAGACGAATTTTTGCAAAGGGCCTAGTTTCCGTCGCATTTAGGCAGGAATTCAAGTGAAACAAGGACGATCGCAACTCACCAATGCAATCGCAAATTCCCAAATTTGGATACGTTACAATCGCTACGAGATGCGATTCTAATGTAATTCGACTTCCGGTAGCGATTGCAATTTGCGATCGCCTCGAAGCGATTGCAATGGTGTTTCACTTGAATTCCTGCCTAAGTAGGGTAAGGACATTGGAGGGTTTATTTATAAGCGATCAGGACCCACGGAAACTTTTAAGCAACCCTCATGATTCAGCTTCTTTGATGGAATTGGAAAGGCTAAAAAGTTTTGACACTGCTCAATAAAAATTACCCTAATAACTTTTCATACTTTTTACTTCCTTTTACGTAGTAAAGGAAGTATTGTAATCGCGAAAAATTTTTTCCTCAAATTTGGGTCAAAATTTGGGTTCTGAATGAATGTTGAGTTGTTTTTTCGACCTGTCAGCACGTGCATATGTACCTGCCAACATATAACCAGCCGAAAAATCAATTTCGACCACCCCCGAGTTAGTTACGACGAGTTTTTTCGTGACGTCTGTATGTACGTATGTATGTGCGTTGTATGGGAGTATGTGTGTTGCATAACTCAAAAACTATATGGCGTAGAAACTTCTGGTTTGGTATGTAGGAACTGAGGGGGGTCTAGTTGTGCACCTCCCCTTGTGGTTGCATTCAATTGCTCCCAAGGGGGTGTTTTACCCCTTTTGGGGGGTAAATCAGTGTTAATTTCAATGCAGATGAATTGGCACAACCACTTGGCGATATATCGCCAAGCTTTTGGTCGCCAAGTGTTTGACGCCAACTTGGGGACGTATCGTCAAGCTGGCGACAAATTTGGCAAAAAAAATATTTTCTTGAATTTGAGTTCAATTTGGCGCTATTGGCGATATTTTGCGAAAAATCCACTGAATGATGTTAAAATCGGCGATATTTAGAAAATGAATCATTGTAAAACATTTGTTTTGCATTATTTCATGGCAAACTAGGGTTGTATATGTTCGAATTGCTATCTTGCTCACTCCTAGCACTATTTTAGTACTAAGGCATCTACAAAGAAATTTATACGTAAAAGGAAGTAGTGTGGGACCCATACCAGATTTTTTGTTATGTAAATTTAATTTTGTAATGTATATTCATCTGTTAATGTACAGTGAAGTAAAATAAAAAAGTTTTAAAAACCTGTAACCCAACTACAAAAAAGCTCTAAAAAGTAAAAAATAATAACAAGTTTAAAAAACTATAACCCGA
>JAXGGA010009637.1:0-50533 GCA_038373865.1 Uloborus plumipes
AAATAATTTTGAACTTATGAAAAATGAAAAGTAATTTTAAGAATAGCTTTTGAATTGAAATACAAAGCTTTAACATGAATGGAAGTCACTCATGTCGTCCACAAATATGTACTTGTCCTTAAAACTAGCAATTGTCACTTGGCTTAAGTTTTTTCATAACATCTCCTGGGATGAACTCTGCCTTTTCTTTAGTTTCTTGAACATCTCTGGGTTTCGGGGATTGTCTGAAAGATTTTTTCGCTTATTCATCACTGTCTGTGTGCTGGACGTTTACTACATAAGTCTATGTGACTTTCTCCCTTTGTATTTTAAGTAAAAAAAAGTCTCCTGGAGAAAAAATCTTTTGAAATCTGTAACTTTTGTCATTCTAAGATCTAGTTGCTCACGAGAAGGATAAACAGTAATAAATCCTTGTCCTTGTCTTGATTAGAAAAATTGGGGTTAGAATCTTGATTTTTCAAACAATTTCCTTCAAATAAGTTTGAATTGGAACAACAGAACTAAGTGTTCCGATTCACCCCGCAATTTTTTTTCCCATGGCATTTTTCAGAATTCTTCACTTTTATGACACAATTTATAAAAAATGTAAATTCTAATGTGGTATTCTGTTGTTCAGATACATGTATAATTGAAACATACCACTCATAGTTTTTAAATATAAGAAGGTTTGTTCTTGCATATGAAGTTTTGCAGTCTATGAAAATGTGATGTTTACTAGCATTCCACGTGCAGCCCTCCTTAGAAGCCAGTAGCGTTGCCAGATTAACAAAAGTAATTTTTTCCTACTTCTTATGATCTTACTTTTCTAAAAAAAAAATTCATGGCGAAAAATACCCAATAGTTTATTTATGAAGAATTTCTTTGTACGGTCGGGAAGTTTTGTTCCGATTGACCCCGCTGTTCCTATACACCCCATTTTACGGTAACGTTAGAATGGGAGTAACGATTGTAAAACATGTTCGTTTGTTTAGAAGTGGGTTGAAAGAACTGCTCCTTTTAAAATTGCAAATAAAAACTTTTTTTTGTCAAATGAAAATAACAATGCATTTTTTTTCCTTTCATTGAGATCACACAACATGAAAAAAAGAAAAAAAAATGAGTTTTGATGTTTTGAATTCAAATTAAGTTTTACGCAAAGACGAATCGTTACAAGTGTGTGACAAGTAGATGAAATCTGCTCGATTTAAGGCAGGAAAGATACGGCTTCCGTTTTTTTAAGAGCACCATTTAGGTGGAAGACCGATTTAAGCTCAACACACATGCCATAAGGACCCGTTCATAGGGTAGGCATCCATTCATAACTCACTTTCACACACACAGAAAGGACAATGACAGGAGAGGGAGAAAGTGCGCCCATGCCCCAGCCGGGACTCGAACCCGGGCCTACCGCATCACGGTCAGACGTCGCTGACCACTAGACATCCATTTGTTTGTTTATTCATTTATTTAATTTTTCCTTAAAAATTCATTTATTCGTTTATTTAGGCGTTCATTTGATGAATATTGCTGCAACTAATCAAATAGAAAATGTTTCATTACAAAAATATTGTATTTTTCACTTTGCTCCATGGTTTTTCGAGGTGAAAATTTTTTTGAACCTTTTTTTGAAGGTGGAAAATAACTACGAAAAAAGAAAAACATTATTTCAACGATAGCTGTATTGCAAAATACATTAGTCCTTTATATACACTGATTTTCGAAACAAATTTCCAATTTGTTCATTTTCAAACAGGTATATGTTATCTTAAATATTTCACTTTGACCCGCGTTTCCCGACCCGAGTCATGCCATGCCAACTGATCTAGTGGTTAACACCCGACCGTCTCCGATTCGGTTGAAATTGTAGGAGGAGCAAACCGACCTTTGATACTATCCTATGCAAATTTTCTGCTTTCCAGATCCAAATTTGGAGGATCTAGGATCCCATCGCTCATAAAATGGGCTCCATAACGGCGGATCATCTTTGTGAAACAACTCGCTATGTTTAGGTCACAGTTGTAGAAAATTTTGTTACACTGGAAGCCAGAAATTTTCGGAGCTTAAAGTACTTTTGATTGCCCATTAGTTCTAGTATTTTTGTGAGTTTCGGCTTATTAGCTTTTGCGCAGCACGCATGCAAACTTTTGACAAAGCGAGATATAGAATTTTCTGGATTTTTGGAGGTCATAAATGGGAGGTCAAAAATGGATTTTTGGAGGTCCGAACAAAAAGATTTCAAAAGCTCATGCTCCGTAATGATATTGGTAAAATGCTTGCGTTTAATGTGTTACATTTGCAGGGCGTAAATACTGATTTTGTAAAAAAATACAGTCGAGCCCGCTTAATGGAATAGCCAATTTGTCACGGAAAATTATTCTAATAAGCGGGATATTCCATTATCCGGGATTCCATCCACACGACGTTCCAACTTGCATTTAAACCAAGAAAGCATTCAAATTTGCCTTAATCACAAGTATACTAGGTGACCCGTGCGGAATTCCGCAAAAAAAAAAAAAAAAAAAAAAAAAACCTCTAAACTTAAAATTTAATACGACAATTTTTATTGGCTTCATTTGCACAACATCGCCATCTATACTGCCGTCGTTCTGACAACTTTTCAAAAAGATCAAAGACACGTTCACTTTTACAACTACTACAAAAGTGATACCCTATATTAAAATCAAATACCCAAGGCTACTACTAAACTAAATACTAACGTTATCGCAAAACTACCATAGTATTTTGAAACAATAAAAGTTACAATTAAGGTTTACCGAGCTAAGCCTTGGCTTGAAATGTCGCATTTAAAATTGATTTGAACAACAATGTAACGATTTTAACGTTTGAGCAAAAAATTTAACTTTTTCAACCTTCAATCGCTTATAAGTCGCTTAAACGTGGATTTTCGAGATATTCGTTACGCGGCGCTAGCGGAGAAACGTTCTAAAGAACGCATTTTTTTAAATCTTTCGAATGAAATCAAAATGGAGACGATACGACAATTATTTTTCTAGATAGAGTCAATTTTGTGCCCAAAAATTGAAGTTCGAATAAAAAACGAACCGACACTTTTTAGAGGGTGGGTCTAATTTTCGTCAATAGCCCGCGGGATAAGCTTCAAAATCATAAATTTTCTTGCAATTCGATAAAGAAATGAGCGAGTTTCGACCGGGTATAGGATTCGGCTTAGAGAAATAATATATGGAGATTCATCAACAAGTATATAACGATTAACTTTAGACATATTAATTAATGGTAATTTAAATATATTAATTAATAATACTTTAAACATATTAAAATTTAGAAATTCAATTCAAAATGACCTTATTAAATGACCAGGAACGTTACAAGCCCGTTTCTCAGCAAACCAGCGAAGGAGAGCAGCATCTTCAACTTCTGATTCTTTACCTGTGTATTTTCTCTTTTGATTAAGGTTTTTGTTTAATTTCCAGTCGTTTAGAATTTTTTCTTTATTTTTCAACAATTTCGAAACTTGAGATTGCGATATCTCGAACTTTTTTTCAAGTTGTAACTGCGTACATTTACATTAGCATTTGAATATTCAATAAAATTCACTTTTTCTTTCAAAGTACGATCTTTTCGCTTAGAAGACATTATGAAGAGACAAGCACATGCACAGCCGAAGCAAAATTGGAAAATGATTTCAGAACATCAATGTAGACTTGTCGTTGCGCTTCTCGGAAGAGATTCGTCACAGCCTCGTCTTCTTCCCCGGTCCTTTACACCTGTTGGTTTGCCCATTACTCCTTTATTCTCTTATCTCTCCTTTGGGTCCCTAGAGGTAAAGCTTATTCGAAACTTATTGTTCATTCTCTGAAGCAGAAGGAACGATACACAGTGGGGGCGACAAACAGTATACAACACTAGGGAAACATTCCTTTCAAATTCCAGGAATCGCTTTTCTTGCCCCTGCACCCTTTCAACGATGTGACAAAACATTATTTGGAAGCCGTCCATAAGCTTTACAATCATTATTGCTCTTTACTGGAGGAAAAATCCGGAAAAAAGGGTTGGAAATGGAAGGAGATCGACATCAGCGTGGCTAAAAAATATTCTTTTAACCGGGATTGCTTCCTAACATGATATTCCTTTAACCGGGAAATTTAACACAGAAATGATTTACTACAGTTCGGGACATTGAGAATGTATTACATTAAGCGGGATATTCCATTAACCGATATTCCATTAAGCAGGTTCGACTGTATTGTCATCCAAAGTGGCTATCGAAGTCCTTACCGTGAAAAATAGCCTGTTTTCAATGTGCTGTAGTTCAAAGTTGTCACTTTCAATTTTCGTTTTGTTGGTACCATTAGAAAGTCATTCCACGATCACGTAGGGAAAAATAAGACTATAGTTTCGTCAACATTTTGGTATAGTCCTTAACATTTTATTTAAAGAAGCAAAAACTCAGGCAAATAGAAAAAAAAAGGCACAAGCATATTTTTTAATCTTTACATTTTATACAAACATACTCTCGACACGAATACATTTCTATTAAAAAATTGTGTTACTTAAATATCCAATAGATATGAGTGCGTCACATGTGTTGCACCCAGAGTTAACCTCTTGTAATATGCTGTACTAGCCGGGTACCCGGCTTTGCCCGGTTTTCTGCCGGGTAATGTGTTTCAGTGAAACTCATTCATAATTTTTTCAACATTAAAGGGTACATCTATGTACATAAATGGCTACTTCTGTAAACAATGGCTATTTTTTCTGCCTGGATATACTAAAAACTGGAGTCAATCATTTCCAAATTTTGCACGTTAAAAAGTCCCATTATTAGTTTTTATCGTTGTGACTCCATTGGTGAAAACTCAATTGATGAAAACATCTTATGTACCTACCGAATTTAGAAATTTTTTTGACTGTAAACACTTTCTATTTTCTAACTGTTGCCAAAATCAATTCTCTTTTTTTTTTTTTTTATATAGCCCCGTCAGCGATTGTTGGCATAGATGAATATAAAAACCCTGAGAAAGCAATAAATTTCATACTTACTTCAGAGAAGCCTTGGTTCAAAATTTTCATTATGATCACTAATAATATTGTTGTTGTAAGGCAACCAAATTTTGCAACAATGGACTGAAAATTTAATCATAATTATGGGGAAATTACATGAAATTTACTATTTTCCAGAATAATATTTTTAAACTGAGCTTTTTAGAAATAAATTATGGCTTATCCTGCTCCCTGTTACTGTAGCTATCTACGGTGAAAAAATGGTTAAAATCGGTTTAGTAGTTTAGAAGATTACCCCAGACATACATACACAAAGTAGTCATTTATGTATATAGATGAACTAGTTAATATTTTTTTCTCCATTAATGCGCAATGACGAAACAAATTGTTGATTTTGAAAGCTGAGGTTCTAATGTAAAGGAAACCTATCTCACAATTGTTGAGAAATAATGATTCAAAATAGGGGGGGGGGGGGGCTTGTATAAGGAAATTCCTCGAAAAAAAAAGCCATTTTGTCCCGCACGGGAAAGTTCGTATGTTTTTTCAAAAAATGATAATTTTAAAATTTAATAACGAATTTTTTTGCTCAAAAAATCCCACATGCGTTTTGTGATTCCTTGAATAACAAAATTTTGTTCATAACCCACTTTAATAAAATACATGCGGTGTAACCTGATGTGCACTCTTTACACGTGCACTGATATAATGATACGTATTGATATAAGTTACACAGCAGTTGCTGTGAGATTTCTTGAGAAATTAGAAAAAACTGAATTTTTGAAATTATCCGTATATTGGTTATATTAGTGTATGCGAGTGTTTGAACAGTAATTTTTTAGTAAAACCGTAGTAATTTTTACTTTGTGTTTGGGTGTGTGTGTGTATAAAGTATAGCTTTGAAGAGATGGCACTTGACTCCTCCTTTTTTTAGAATCGTTCATTTTTAGGAAGGGGTGATAAGTAGAGGAAAACTGCAGAACGGATTCGCAAATGTGTTATTTGTACCATCATAACTTGAATACTTCACTCAATTAAAGAAATTAGCCAAAGAGGTAAGATATTTAAATTTTGTGATGTCGAGGCAGATGTCTTATTGGACAGGTCATATTCTAAGAAAGTGGGTAGTAATTGGTTTTTTCTCTTCGAACAGCCGAAGAATAAAACGGCTTCGATAGTTCATTTTAATTAAAATTTGGCGATAATATGGCTGCAATAAAGAACGTAAAGCTTGTCATTTTTACATTTCTGTCAACCAAAAGCAGTTACTGCTGCAAATTACATTACAATATTAAATAATCACATAGCCAAATATATTTGGATTACTTAAAAAAAAAAATCAACTGATTCTAAAACTTTTAAGTGTTAGTCACCGAAATTTCGTATGTTTTTCTTCACAATAAGAGTAAAACAATAAACATCAACAAACTTCGACCAGCAAACGAGAAATAAAAAATTAAAACCTCTCACTCAAGAAATTTACTGCAATTTATATTGTAATAAATTACAATGCAGTAAAAGAAATGTTGCAGACGTTAAATTTAGAATGGTTTGCTATAAATGCTGCCTCTTTTTCGGCCTCATATAGTCAAAGAATTATTGTAAAGAATGTCACATCTCAAAAATATCGCTAAACTCATAAATACGGTACGCGTTAATTTTTTCCATCTGTACCTATTTCAAGGAATGGACTCGTTTCCTCATTTGATTGACAAGTGCTATCTCTTCACGGTTTTATTATTACTACCGGAGCATGAATATTGAAAGGGGGTACTGTATGTCGTATTATCATAATAATTACGAACTTATAATATAATAGACATGTTTTAAAAAGCTCTTTCCAAACCAGGACCCCTAGCAACTGGTCATTCAGTTACAAGCGTGATCTAACATACCCATCTTCATCCCTAACTACACTGTTCGACAAAAAAAAAAAAACCTTGAAAATGCTTCTGGCATTTTGAAGGCTGATTCTTATGTAAAATGACCCCCTGAATCCGAATATGACCCCCGTTTTCCCCCATCACGTACCAATTTTTTTTAAAACGCCCCCCTTTTTTTTTCATTTTTCCTTAGTTTCAGAGCTATTATATTTTTTTGGAGGGAAAAGGAGCCTTATATTCACCCCTAAATTTTTTTGGAGGTCAAGAGAGACTCACAGTTTAAAATCATGAGCACCGAGAAAATATCGGGAAACTTGGGGGGGCGTAGCCCCCCAAAATATTTGAAAAATCACCAAAAACGATCTTTTTATTCTAGTTTCTTTAAAAACACCTTTAAAACATTTTTTTCAAAGCAGAACCAGAGTATAGGATCCGCTCCTATGGCTCCTGGGTCAGAAAAAATTTTCACGCTGTAAATTTTTTTTTAAAAAATAAAATAATGCTCTAAAAATCTCACTTTGCACTCGAGTTTTAAAGCAGGTCTTCAGCCAAAAAAAACAAAATTGTGGCTGATTCTTATGTCAAATGACCCCCTATTTCCAAATATGACCTCAGTTTCCCCCCTCCACCCCCTCTTTCCGGAGAGTGCCCCCCCCCCAATTCAGAGTCATTTTACTAATTCGGAGGGGAAAAGTACATTACGTAACCCGTTAACATAATTCCAAAAGGCAACAGAGGTTCAAAATCATGTACATGTGTACCAAAAATATAAACTAGGGCGGTATACCCCCCCCCCCCAAAAAAAAAAACCTTCTTTTCCTGTTTTTCTAAAAGACGTTTTAAACCTTTTTTTTCCGTGTAAAATCAGAGCATACGACTTTCTTTGATTTATATGTTTGAAATAATTTCGCTTTGTTGAAGGAAAACGGTGATCTTACTTCAATTCAGGGTGCCCTTTACATAAGAATCAGCCTGAATAATGTCATCTTTGCCGAAGATTTGGGATGCGACTCCTACGCAACGTAAGACACAAGATTTATTTATTAATTTATTTATTTATACTTTGTAACAAAAAAATACTTTGGACATGGGGTAGGTCGGAGAAACTCCTACCTACAATTTGGTTTTACAAAAAAAAAAAAAAAAAAAAAAAACCAACAGTGCTTAAAAAAAAAAAAAAAAAAAAAAAAAAAAAAAAAAAAAAAACCGTATTTCCAGATTTTAAAAAGTTTTTTTGGGGGGAGGGGGTGAAGGGAAAAACACCTTTAAAACATTTTTTTCAAAGCAGAACCAGAGTATAGGATCCGCTCCTATGGCTCCTGGGTCAGAAAAAATTTTCACGCTGTAAATTTTTTTTAAAAATAAAATAATGCTCTAAAAATCGCACTTTGCACTCGAGTTTTAAAGCAGGTCTTCAGCCAAAAAAAAAACAAAATTGTGGCTGATTCTTCAGGTATACACACTTTTTATCTAAGTCTCTCAGTTTGCTATACATGTTCATGATTTTCAACTTTGCACCTCTCTATCTATCTATAAAAGTGTTAACGGTTAATGTCAAGCTTCTTTAATCTGAAAATCAAAATATTGGCTCGGAAACCGTTGAAAACTGAAAAACAAGTAGAAGGGGGGGGCTTTTTGTGAAAGTGATAATTTATAGTATTTGGGAAAAATGGGTCACTTTGCAGAAGAGTCAGCCGGAACAGTGTCTTCTTTCATGCGAACCTGCGATGCGACTGATATGCAACGAGCCACCCTTACAAGAAAAAAAAAATATTTTTTTTATTTTATTTTATACTAGCGGTACCCGCACGGCTTTGCCCGTGGTATAAAATTAAAAGTTCATTTGTAAAATAATTGATATATCAGAAAAAATGCTCTATTTTAGTTTTATTCAACTATAATTCCTTCAAAGTGATATAAAGATCTGATATGGACCCCACACTACTTAATTTTACGTGTAAATTTCTTAGTAGATGCCTTAAGTGCTAAAATAGTGCTTGGAGTGAGCAAGATAACAATTCAAACATTTGTAGCCCTAGTTTGCTACGAAGCAATGCAAAAAAATATTTTACAATGATTAATCTCCTAAAGATCTTCGTTTTTAACATCATTCAGTGGATTTTTCGCAAAATATCGCCAACAGCGCCAAATTAAACCCAAATCAAAAAAAAAAAAAAAAAAAAAATCGCCAATTTGGCGTCAAATATTTGGCGATCAAAAGCTTGGCGATATATCGCCAAGTGGTCGCGCCAATTCATATCACTTTTGTTAACCAATTCATATCACCTTGCATTGAAAACACTGATTTACCCGATAAATGGGGTAAAACACCCCCTTGGAACATTCGAATGCAACCCCAAGGGAGATGGACAAAAATAAGCCAAAAGAGAAAATAAGAACAATTTTGTTGATAACAGGAACCAACAGAAATCTTACCAAAGTTTAAAAGAAGAAGAAAGTTTTCTTTCCCAGCTTAAAAAACAAAACAATACATTTTCCGAAACGAAACACTTTAAAAAAACGATGCAATATCGAAATTGATACAATATTTCGTTAATCTGTGCTTTAGGTACCCTTTTCTCGCTAAATGAACGATAGGCGCGCCAAGCGTGGTAACCCTAGCTATTTTGCGTAGTTGACTTTTTGAAAACGCGCCAAGCAGGGTCCCAAAGCATCTTCACCGGGAAAAAGACAGGGTTGCCAGAGAATTGGAACAAAAAATACTATACCTCCTCTAAAAAAATATTACAAAATACTACTGTTTCCAAACGTTGCCAAAATCAATGTTGCTGAAATGCGAAATCTATGAAAATGAAAAAAAAAATCCGCCAAATCTTTTAATTAAGTCATTAGTATATTGGAAACAGGGTTGCCAGAAAAATACTACGCTCCTTATTTGGGCCGAAAAAATACTACCGTAGAATCAAAAATACTACGTCTGGCAACCCTGGAAAAAGAACGAAACAAAAATAAGTATGAACACGTAACCATAGTAACAACATGAAAAGTTGATTTCCGTTGATAAAATAATTCTTTTCATCTCTCTTTTCAAACAAATTTTATTATCGAGCTGAACCATTTTAGAATCGTTTGGCTTGCTTTACTGAAGGTAAGCCTTGAATTTCGGGATTCTAAAAACAGTTGTTACAGCTCTCCTGATGATCGTAGAAACTTCGAAAAAACTTCATTTTGTGCAGAAAATTCCAAGCTTTCGAATGACATAAGACTTGAAAATGTGTGTGAAATATTTCTTCCCTATTTTATCGAATTTCCGCTAAGAATTCGAATAGAAAAAGAACGAAATGGAATTTTCGAAAAATCGCTTCGAGGTGCAAAACTACATGCTACAAACTAATTTTGTGCCAAGTGGCATGAAAATCGACCGAACGGTTTTGGCGCTACGCGCGTAACAGACAGACAGACAGAAAGAAAGAAAGAAAGAAAGAAGGACAGACAGAACCACCTTCAGCTTTATTATTAGTAGAGATAGAGATAGAGAATATAATTTGTTTCCTACAAAGCGAAATAATTTCGAACACATTAATCAAAGAGAAAATCGAATACTCTGATTTTTCACAAAAAAAAAAAAAAAAAAGGTTTAAAACGTCTTTTAGAAAAACAGGAAAAGAAGATTTTTTTTTTTTTTTGGGGGGGGGTATATTTCCCTAGTTTATATTTTGGCACACATGTACATGATTTTGAACTTTGAACCTCTGTTGCCTTTTAGAATTATGTTAACGGGTTATGTAATGTACTTTTCCCCTCCGAATTAGTAAAATGACTCTGAATTGGGGAGGGGGGGCGCTCTCTGGAAAGAGGGGGTGGAGGGGGAAACTGAGGTCATATTTGGAAATAGGGGGTCATTTGACATAAGAATCAGCCACAATTTTGTTTTTTTTGGCTGAAGACCTGCTTTAAAACTCGAGTGCAAAGTGCGATTTTTAGAGCATTATTTTATTTTTAAAAAAAAAATTTACAGCGTGAAAATTTTTTCTGACCAGGAACCATAGGAGCGGATCCTATACTCTGGTTCTGCACCGAAAAAAATGTTTTAAAGGTCGTTTTAAAGAAACTAGAATAAAAAGATCGTTTTTGGTGATTTTTCAAATATTTTGGGGGGCTACGCCCCCCAAGTTCCCCGATTTTTTCTCGGTGCTCATGATTTTAAACTTTGAGTCTCTCTTGACTTCCAAAAAAATTTAGGGGTGAATATAAGGCTCCTTTCCCCTCCAAAAAATATAATAGCTCTGAAACTAAGGAAAAATTAAAAAAAAAGGGGGGGCGTTTTAAAAAAAATTGGTACGTGATGGGGGAAAACGGGGGTCATATTCGGATTCAGGGGGTCATTTTACATAAGAATCAGCCTTCAAAATGCCAGAAGCATTTTCAAGGTTTTTTTTTGTCGAACAGTGCTATTAACCAAAAGATTTTGCTACTAATTTAAGCAAAATTGCCATTTTCGGTAGCAAGTCCTGTACCTCCAGTAGCATTTCTACACAGCTTCCCATTGTCTTATTGACGAGAAATGCAAATTATTTTGTTATTAGTGCACTATTAAATATTCATTGGGTACGCATTTCTATGAGTTGCGTTTTCTTTCCTAGCTGTGCTTTTATGCCTTACGAAATGAGGATTCATTTCGTCCTTTTTTGTTTTCCTCTCCGATGTTTCCGTGCGAGGTTTAAAAAGAAGAATGGAATAAAATTAAAGATTCTTCTGATCCTGATCCATCGTTCACGAGTTGTTCCCTTGCACACGATTTCACTTTCTGGCTCACAAAAAGCACGGGTCATTATACTTTTACTTTCAATGATGTCGAAGTTAAAATAATGTAGCAGGAAAGTAAGGAATGTTTGATTAAGAAAACTATTTTCGTCTAAAATCATAATTTTTTGTACACTGTAAAAAATTAACGTTGTTTTTATAGTATAATACAGCTAATTTTAGAAGAAGAAAGTAAGAAACTATGAAAATTGCTAATTTTACAGTAATAAACTGTAAAATTGCTAATTTAACACTTGATTAGGGTGCATTTTACCGTTTTAAACTGGAACCTCTGCTGCCAATGTTATACTGTTGTTTTTACAGTATAATACAGCTAAATTTTACGGCAATAAACCGCAAAATTGCTAACTTTACTGTAAGAAACTAAAATTGCTAGTTTAGAGTTTATTATTGTGCATTCTTCAGTTTAAATTGGAACTTAAATTGCCAGTATACTGTAAAAACAATAGTTCATTTTTTGCAATGCACATGTAACAACTATTTAAACATTTCACTATCGCCCTATTTGAATCGCGTAAATTGCCTAAGAAGCTGTCTATAAAAAATGTCATGCTTTGAGGGAAGAGTTATTTGTTTCGTGTAATTGTGACGGGCGGGTGGAGGGGTAGTGTGACCTCACGTTTTTTGGAAAAATAATAGGTAAATGAAAAAAAAAAAAAAAACGTGATATGTAACAAAAGGGGGAGAGGGGTTAAGGTGAAGTGTGACACTTTATGGCAGAAGGGGGGGGGGGGCAAAAAGAGTCAAAAATATCGAAAGAGTAGGACATCATTTATGAACAGCCCTCACGTATCTCAGCTGCATTTCACCCTCTACAACAATAATAAAATTTCTATTTTACTATATGGGTGATTCTCTGTAAACTGGTAATTGGCTGTCCAGACTGAGTATTTTAAAAATAATAAAGTGTAATAAAGTAATTATCGCTCTTAATACAAGTAAAGCATTTATACTTTGTGGCCCATTTGTATTTGGAGTAATAATAATTTAATATTTTTTTCTAGAAATTATCTAAGCGTCAAAAACAGTCCCCTGGCTGTCCCAATCCATAGTCTAACTGTTAAAGATAGTATTTCAAAAAACCTATTAACACTACATAAATTTGGCAATTAATATCTAAAAATAGAATGATGCAACTATATCTTTTTTATGAAATAAGGTCTAATTACGTATTTCTAAAACCTAAAATTGTCATGTAAATTCTGTCCGGAGTTTTTTCTAAGTCCCCTGCAACAAATTCAAAGCTGTAATACGAAAAATCTATAACTTTTGCAAATTCTTTTTGGCATGAAGTTTAAAGTAATCAGTGTGAATTTGCCGAAATCGCCGAGAACGGTGTTGAAACGCTACTTTGCTTAGTTTGAGAGCCACATTTGTGATGAAAATGTGCATCAGGGTCGTTGCGAAAACAGTCCTCTGGGAAGTGATTTTATTGTCAATTAATTTAATTATAAAACATATTAGTCATTATGTCTATGATTTGTGCCTAAATTGATAGGTAGTCTCGTAACTAATTATGTTCCAATAGTTTTGCAGATATTACGCTACAAAGAGCAAAAACACAGTCACCTGGCACAGTCCCCTGCCTAGTTATACTATGCGGGGGACTGACCCCCTATCATGATTTATCAGAAAAACACAAACTTCAATTGGCCCTCTTTCAAACCAAAGTAATAGACTTATTTTCTGAGCAATAGTATTATAATTATACGAACATTTCAAAAAACCGTGCCCGGACAGATTTCGTGTGAAAAATGGCGAGTTTAGAGAGAATCGCCCATATCAGTGGGGCAATTCCACGATAAGGTCAACCAGATGGTCAAATTTTCAAAATTAATATTTATAAACAAACAAGATATCATTTAAAAGGTAAAGAGTTGTATATTTTGAAATTCATGTCTAAATTTTGATAACTTAAGTTTTAACTAAGTTACAAGAGGTCAAACTGATGTCAACATCCAGAGCGTTTTCAAACTATATTTGACGACTCTCAAAGAAGCTCTGTTTTTTCCAAAATATACATACTAAAATTATGAATGAAGACGAATAACTATTTAAATATTCAATGTACATCAGGTGATGTTGTAAAAATGTGTGAGAATATGATTCATTTTGATTTGTGACAGAATTCCCATGGGGCACATAAAGTGTTTTACGTCCGACACCAAAATGTACGATTAATTATGGTGGGCCAATAATTTTAAAGCGACATACATCTAACTTTGTATATAAAGTAATATCTTTGGTCTCATTGATGTAACCTATTAACATTTTGTGACAAGTAAATATTTTTAATTAAAATCTAGGTGTCGGACGTAAAGAATTTTTTTACGTCCGACACCGTTTACGTCCGACACTGTTACATTCCTTATATAACACTTGTTTACAACTGTGATTCTCCATATTTTGCCTTTAATTACAAAGTTAAAGTGAAACATGATTAAAAAAAATAATTTTGGTTTTACTGTGCATACATATACTTTAAATTTACTTATTAAATAGTAAATTTTGCTTCAGAATAATACTTTTAAAGTTTTTTTCTTCTCATGAGACATTTATATTAAGACAATTACAATGCATCTGAGTTGTTCTGGGAACTTTTGAATTAATAAAAAGTTTATATACATATTATTGCTTTGAAAAAAACAGCAACCCAACTCTAAGTATTCATCTAAAGTTTTAAAGGCTGAATCATCACAACGCAACCTATATTCTGTTTCGTAAAGAGTCAGAACACATGGATTTCGTAGTTGGATTTGTACAAGTGGATGCTTACATTTTTTTTAATCATTTTTTATGTTCTGATTAATATTCATTTTTTTCTGGTTGATGGTGGTTGATGCCATAGGAGGCACTGTGAAAAAATTGTTTGGCACCGCGTTAAAGTAGGAAAAATGATGGTGACAAAAGCGGAGCAATTTTCTCAAATTGCATCACTTTTAAATCCAAATATGCATATAAAGTATATTGCAGCAAAAGATTTTCACATAGATACAAAGCATTTGTATCAGTACTGGAAAGCTGTTTTCCATATTCCAAACATCAAATCTGCTCATTTTGTCAAATCAGTTGGACACAATCAAGTTCAAATTGGTGCCATATCACGTGATAACAAATTAAAAACAGTACCAATATTTTCTATATCAGAATCTGATAATTCCGGGATCAAAGAATCTGCAGATCTTGATACAGTAAACATCAATGACTGGGTTGTAGTAACGCATGATGCCAAGTTTTGTCTTGGATGTATCCTCAAAAAAATTGCAAATTACATTGTAGTATCAGTCATGCATAGTTCTAAAGGTTATTTTAAATGGCCAAGAACTGAGGACAAAATATTTTACAAATTACGGGACATTATAAACGTATTCGTCCTCCGATCCCAACAGGAAAAAGGGGGCAGTTTAAATTTGATGAACCCTTTTAAATGTTAAAAAATAATATATGTGACCTAGGAATAAATGTTAAGCTAATTTTCTTATTTAAAACTGTAATCATTGACATGTATTTATATTTAAGAACAACGGTTTAGGTCCAATTCGAAGAGTTTACGTCCGACACCGCAAATTTACGTCCGACACCAAGGTAAAAGTAGTTCCAAGTTAATTTTATTCAAAACAATATCATTAAAAAACTGTAAAATATGCTTTAATCATAAGTATACTATCGATCTTAGCTGTTTTTGAAATTAAAAGGTAAGCCAATTCGCAGAGTTTCAGTAATTTTTAGGTGAATCTCCAATTTTACTATTTGTGCGTTTACGTCCGACACCAACTCTTTAAATCTTCTTAATTTCTATTTAAGAGATCTATTTTAAAAAACTAACATGATTTTTTATTCATTATGATGTAGCGAGTATTTTGAATACCAACTTAATCATTTCTATTCAGTTTATATTTGATAAATGGAACTAAAACTCAAAAATATTCCTTTATTTTTTACGTCCGACACCATGGAATTGCCCAGTGGTTCCTACACTTTTCCAAGTTGTGGCAGCAACATATGTACGAACAATATCAATACCTCTTTGAACACTTACATAACTGTAGAGAAAATTACAACGTTAGGGAGCAATAAGCAGGGATTATCCCCGCATATTTGCGCCTCCCTAACGTTGTAATTTTCTCTACATCATTAGCACAAAGGTATTTGTAAACTTTACTTACATAACTGTTTCAGCCGTATTTATATCAATACACAATGCAAAAGCTACGTGAAATTTTCCTACTTTCCTAAGTTTTATGAAGTACATACACTCCACCTCAGTAACGAAAAAATCACCTTTAACCCTTTATGCCCTGACGGTATTCAGAAGTATCGCTTACATTAATTTAGTATTACTACTCCAATATGGATGGAATCCTACTTGTACTTGAAAGTACCGTCTCTGTACTTGACTAAGAGGCCGACGGCTGTTACCTGCAATCGGAAGCAGTTTTCTTAGGGGCCCAAAGTCGTAGGGGGTCCTTAAATGCTACTGATTGTCAAAATTTTTACACGCTGTACATATCGCACCCTAGCTACAAAAGTGCCACAACTCAAAAAACTACGTTTTCCAGGAATTGCAAAATCTGCTCCGGGCTGACTAGGCACATTTTAGTATTTTTGAATTTGTCAATATGAAGACCGATACATCTCAAACTATGATCGTTAGTTACGCACGTTACTCTACGACGGCTTGACGACAACTCAAGATGTGGCATTTCAGTGGAAGGGGTCCTATGCATCTTGATAACAACAAAACGCCATAACTGCCCTTTGACGGCTGATTTTTCAATGCAACTTCTGGCTCTTTTGAAGCTTGGTAGAGACGTATAAACTACGTCTAATGACGGTCATAACTCAAAAATTACAATTTTTGAGTTGTGGCACTTTTGTAGCAAGGGTGCGATATGTTATTTGATGTATTTTCAACTAAGAAAAGACATAAAGGACTAACAAGCAGTAATATCATCAACAAATCAACGGCAAATCACTATGGTCACAAACGTTGAAACCATGAGTTCCCTGCAAATTCTGTACCTCAGAACCAGAACGACGCAAGTCCAAAAGTGGCGATTTTTAACCGACGAAAACACGGAGGAGGTTCTCTAGTAGACCGGTATATATATATTGTAACGAGTCCGTAGCACCTTCAACTTTCTTCAAATGAGCAGTCCAATCTTGAGGAAGTAACTATAAATTTATTTACAAGTATATACACTATTTACAATAAGAGCAGGAAACAATTGCTAAACATCCAGCAATTAGGTAGCAAACAGTACACTGTACTCTCAACAGTAACTTAGCACCACGTGTCTAACGTGAACAGTAATTAAGCAATTACAAAAGCAAAACAAACATCCGCCCAAGCGAATATAACGAGCGAGCCTCTCAGAATCCCATCTGAGAAAAACTGACTGACTTGTGTTCAAGGCCAGCTATTTATACACGGAAAGAATTCCCGACAACTTTCTAGTAATATCTGGAATATTTCAAATCATTCATAACTTTAAACAATTCATTCAAGAAAACGCTAGAAATAAAAAGAAAAACACCACTCCGAGCGAAAATGTCTTCACGCTTATTAAAGTTAGGGCAAGTGTAAAAACTACAAAGTGTTACGGGGCCGGTATACAAGTGATAAAAGTGATATCTTCAGATACTTTTGCAACATGACGTCAGATAAAACCAAAACTAATGAAAATGATGCAAGGCAGGAAAAACAACAACTATTTACAAGATTTGTAACATTGCCCCCTTCCCAAGGACTGCACGTCCCGGGCAGTACAATCCCCAGAAAGGAAGCAAGGGAAGACTTACAGATGCACACATTACATGATGACCAATCATAAACATGATAAACAATAACAATGAGAACATGAAAGAAATAATAACATTGATAAAGTAATATTCCAAACAATTAAAGGCGAAAGTTATTTACAAAATTTACAAACAAGTTACCATGGTAGCTTTAGATTTATTTTACGAACTATGGCCATAGTATGGGGCTAGCCGATCATAATGTACAACTCTGGGTTTTGAATGTGATGACTTCTGGATCCTCACTACGACGTCGTTCAGCCGGTGAAGCACTGTGTAGGGTCCATCCCAATGCGACTGCAATTTGGGTGACAGACCTTTACGTCGGATGGGATTCCATAGCCACACCTTGTCACCTTCTTGAAAGTCATGGCCAGTGGATCTTGTGTCGTATCGGGTCTTCATTTTCTCCGTCGCGAAGTTGATTCGCTCCCGTGCGAAGTGATGAACGTCCTCCAACCGGGCCTGGAGATCCTGGACGTACTCCTCAGGCGATGAAGGCGCATCTGGAGGGAGACCAAAGACGAGATCACAAGGTAGCCGAAGCTCTCGGCCGAAGAGCATCTGTGATGGGGAATATCCGGTGGTCTCGTGGACAGCACTGCGGTAGGCCAGCAGGAACAGAGGAAGTTTCTTGTCCCAATCCTGTTGATTTTTGGAGACCATAAGCGAGAGATTATTAAGAATTGTCCTGTTAAATCTCTCCACCATGCCGTCCGATTGTGGGTGTAGTGGCGTCGTTCGAGTTTTCTCAATTTTGAGGATATTACATAGGCCCTCAAACACAGCAGAGATGAAGTTTCTTCCCTGATCGGAATGGATCTGCAAATGTGTCCCATATCTCGAGATCCAATGCTGGACTAGAGTCTCCGCTACAGTGGTAGCTTCTTGATCCGGAATGGAATATGCTTCGGGCCATTTAGTGAAATAGTCAATGGCAACAAGGATGTATTTGTTCCCATCAGTAGTTTTCGGTAGAGGACCAAGAATGTCGATCCCGATTCGTTCGAAAGGAGCTCCTACATTGTAAAGATGTAGCTTCCCGCGGCTTCTTCTCTTCGGTCCTTTACGGGCAGCACAGGCGTCACAAGAATGACACCACTTCTCCACGTCATCCTTCGCCTTGCTCCAGAAGAAGCGCTCTCGAACCTTGTGGAGGGTTTTCAGGATACCAAAGTGTCCTCCAGTCGGACTACTGTGCAATTCCCTTAGAACGTCTGGAATTCTTGATCTGGGAAGGAGTAACTGCCATTTGAATGCTTTACCATCGTCAGATTCCCATTTCCGATACAGGACGCCATTTCGCAACTGGAGAGATTTCCATAGAGCCCAGTATCTTTTCGTTGCAGGACTGTAGATAGAAATGTCTTGCCAGCTAGGTCGCCGACTGTCCTTTTCCATTAACTCTATGATAGGCTTTAGGTCTGGGTCTTCAAGTTGATCTTTTCTTACTTGGTCGTCACTCCATGGATCAGGATCTGAAGATGATGAAGTAGCAGTAACTTGACAGGCAGTAGGGATTGTCGTCCCGTACTGTTTCTCTATTCGGGAGCAATAATGGCAGTTCTCGGAACAAGGTCTTCTTGATAATGCGTCAGCATTACCGTGTGACAAACCTTTTCGGTGCTTAATCTCGATGTCATATTCCTGGAGCCGCTGTATCCACCTGGCTACCTGGCCCTCTGGATTCTTGAAATTCAAAAGCCAAGTTAAAGAGGCATGATCAGTCCGGAGCAGGAATTTACGGCCGTAGAGGTAATGATGGAAATGTTCTACAGCTTTAACTATGGCGAGCAATTCCTTTCTCGTGACACAATAATTTCGCTCCGACTTGGATAAGCATTTGCTCCAGTAAGCGATGACATGTTCGTTACCGTCTATTTCTTGAGATAAAACAGCTCCAACGCTCTCGTGGCTCGCATCAGTGTCAAGTATGAAGGATTTTTCAGGCTGAGGATAAGAGAGAATAGGCGTTGATGTTAAAGCCTCCTTCAGCTGTAGAAATGCATCCTCGCATTCTTTGGACCATTCAAATTTTTGTTTGCTCTCCGTCAGCTTATGCAAAGGTCCTGCAATGTTGGAAAAACCCTTCACAAACTTCCTGTAGTACGTGCAGAGCCCCAGAAAACTTCGCAGCTGATGGACATTTTCGGGGCGGCTCCAATTCTTGACTGCAGATACCTTATCTGGATCTGTTCGTACACCTTTGGAAGAGATAATGTGACCAAGGTAGTTCACCTCACGGCGGAACAAATTACATTTGGACGGGCTCAACTTCAGGTTGGCTTCCTTAAGCTTTTGCAGCACCTTCCTAAGATTAGCCAAATGTTCCTCAAAACTGCGTCCTATGATGATGATGTCGTCCAAGTAGACAAGACAGGATTCATAAGAGAGTCCTCGCAGCACTGATTCCATAAGACGCTCGAACGTGGCTGGTGCATTGCAGAGGCCAAACGGCATCACTTTAAACTGCCACAAGCCTTGTCCGGTTGTAAACGCCGTCTTCTCTCGGTCGTCGGGGTGTATCTCCACCTGCCAGTAGCCGCTCTTTAAATCCAGGGTCGAAAACCACTTGTGTCCGGAAAGGGTGTCCAGAGTGTCATCGATCCGTGGAAGAGGGTAACTATCTTTCTTGGTGATGTCATTCAGGCGTCGGTAATCAACACAAAATCTGGTGGAGCCATCTTTCTTTCGGACCAAGACGATAGGGGATGCCCAAGGACTGGATGAGGGTTCGATGACATCATTCTCCTGCATCTCTTTCAAGAGGATCTCAACCTCTTCCTTCTTGGCGAACGGTAGTCGTCTTGGATGCTGCTTGATAGGGGGATGATCTCCAGTGTCGATCCTATGCTGCGTTAAACTCGTGCGACCAACATCTTCGGATGTAGATGAAAACACCTGCTTGAAGTTGTCCACCAATTTTTCCGCAGCGTATCTTTGATCCTTCGATAATGCTGCACTCCCAATTAATTTCGAAGTCAAGGACTCGGAAGACACAGTCTCGGAGGAATCAATTTTTCTGATGATGCAATTTACGGGAGTAGAAGTTGCCAACACTTCTCCTTTCTTGATATTCCTCGGTCTTTCACTTACATTGGCGACTCTCACAGGAACTGCATTCCTTGAAAGGTCCACAAGTGTAGATGCCACCAGTACTCCTTTTGGGCTATTACTCTGGTTAGGATTTTCAATTAGGCCGAATTTAAAGCTGTTGTTTTCATTGATGGAGCCAGGTATTAGTATTTCTGATCTTGGGGGAATCAATAAATCTGTTTGGGCTATTATTTGATGAGCGGATTTTAAGTTATTTTCAGCATTGAAAATTGCTATGTCTTCCCTCATCGAGTGCAGCTCATTATTTTTAAAGTCGATAGAAAAATCAAATTTTCTCAAAAAGTGCAGTCCGAGAATAAAGGGATCTGTAATGTCAGCGACGAATGCCGTGTGATGGTAAGTGGCGCTTCCGAACATTATTTCTAAGTTCACTTTTCCTTCAATCTCGATTTTGTCACCTGTCACAGTTTGGAGAGTAACGCAGGGCGGCGTCCATAAGATCTTGAGTCCAAATCGATGAGCCACATCAGTCCTAATAATGGAAACGTTGGCTCCTGTGTCCACAATCATTTCGCAGGGAAACCCATTCACATATGCGTAAATGAAGAGTCCATTGCAGCCGCCACTTCTTGAGGAAATCTGGAAAACTTTGGGATGGGGCTCATTCCAATTTGGCGACCTCCGCCCCGCGAGATTGCCATAGCTTAGTTTTCCTGAGCTGAAGAGGAAGAGGTACCCTTCCCTCTTGTTTCTTGGCGGGCTTCGCAGTTCCTTCGTACGTGGCCCTCACCGCCACATTTCCAACACTTCAGTGGTTGTCTACTTTGGTCTTTGCGAGCTGCAATCTTCTTCAGGGTCCCCGACATCTCTTTCATTTGTCGCTCAAGTTCCGAGAGACGAGTTAAGTTCGAATCCTGGGCGCTCACTTCCACGCCCCTGATTGAATGGCGATCCTTGCGGGATGTTTGCTGTGCAGCCTCGAACTTCATTGCGTAGACCAGACCGGATTTAAGATCTTTAATGTCCGCCATCCGGAGAGCCGTCTGAATTTCCGGACTTCGCACTCCGTCTATAAAGTAGTTCAGGGCCAGGCTATCGCGAACACTCGAAGGACAGTCCGAGAAGGCGAGATGGGAAAGCCTCTCAACGTCTGCTGCAAAAACTTGAAAAGTCTCTCCAGCCCTCTGGAGTCGGGATTTGAGCTGAAGTTGGCTGAATTCTTTTTGGCAGGATTCGCCAAAGCGAAGCTCCAAGGCCGATGATAAGGCTTCAAAGTCATGGTGCTTGTCCTCTGGGAAGGTCTGTAGTATATCAGCTGCATCCCCTCTCAGCGAGGCTGCAAGTTGACAGGCTTTCGTGGAAGAGTCCCAGGAGTTTGCTTCTGCAACGATGAGGAACTGCTTCTTGTAAATATTCCACGAGGTCTTCCCGTCGAACGTGGCCAGTTTGATGGATGGACGAGAAGTTCCAGCTGCAGCTACACAGTCACTTGAGTTGTTGCAGGATGCTGATAACTTTGATTCAAGTTCTTTAATTTTCTTTTCCACATGGTTTTCTACTGTGGAGATTAGATTCTCAGCGCTGTCTGAGTTGTTGCAGGATCCTGATAACTTTGATTCAAGTTCTTTAATTTTATTTTCCACATGGTTTTCTACTGTGGTGATTCGATCTTCTAGAGCCTCCACTTTATTTTCCATGTTGATAAATTTAGTTTCCACCAAACTTTTCATTGACGTTAGATCGCTCTTAATTTCTTCTTGACTTGAAGTTATGCTAGCAGTTAAATCACTCTTTAATTGTTCTTGATTAGTAGCCAGATCATTTTTTAACTGTTCTTGATTAGTAGCCAGAGTCGCCATATCATTCTTGATTTCTTCTTGACTTGAAGTTATGCTAGCGGTTAAATCATTTTTTAATTGTTCTTGATTCGCAGTCATGTCACTTTTAACAGCGTTGATCGCATCAAGGAGTTTTTTCAGTTGTTCCTCCATTGCTCGAGTAATCACCATAAAATTCTGAAGCCAAAAAGTCCTCAGGAAGAAAAGTCCAAGTTCACAGAAAGTTCCAAGAAAGTCCTTGAAGATGCCCAACGTTGGGCGCCAAAATTGTAACGAGTCCGTAGCACCTTCAACTTTCTTCAAATGAGCAGTCCAATCTTGAGGAAGTAACTATAAATTTATTTACAAGTATATACACTATTTACAATAAAGCGGGAATCAATTGCTAAACATCCAGCAATTAGGTAGCAAAACAGTACACTGTACTCTCAACAGTAACTTAGCACCACGTGTCTAACGTGAACAGTAATTAAGCAATTACAAAAGCAAAACAAACATCCGCCCAAGCGAATATAACGAGCGAGCCTCTCAGAATCCCATCTGAGAAAAACTGACTGACTTGTGTTCAAGGCCAGCTTTTTATACACGGAAAGAATTCCCGACAACTTTCTAGTAATATCTGGAATATTCCAAATCATTCATAACTTTAAACAATTCATTCAAGAAAACGCTAGAAATAAAAAGAAAAACACCACTCCGAGCGAAAATGTCTTCACGCTTATTAAAGTTAGGGCAAGTGTAAAAACTACAAAGTGTTACGGGGCCGGTATACAAGTGATAAAAGTGATATCTTCAGATACTTTTGCAACATGACGTCAGATAAAACCAAAACTAATGAAAATGATGCAAGGCAGGAAAAACAACAACTATTTACCAGATTTGTAACAATATATATATATATATATATTTTTTAATGTATGACCCCGCATAAATTTTTACTGAATAGTCCAATTTAGATATTTTTTTTTGTTTGAAAGGGCACACCTTCCTGGTGGTCCCATGGTCCCATGATGCGAGGTTTGAGAACGGAATCTTGAAGAAATTGAGAGAAATCTTCAAAATTCCGTTCATGCGCATACTCTTTGCGCATCATGAACGGAATTTCATGTGCACACTCTTTGCTATGTCGCCCGCTGATAGAGTGGCTTTACGGTAAAGACGCTGGGCTCTCATTGGAAAGAGCATCAGTTCGATCCTCGAGCGAGTCGGGGGATTTTCAAGCTGCAGAAAAAAATGCAGCGTCTACGTCATACGATTATGCTGCATGAAAACCGCAGTTTTACTGATAGAAAATATTTAGTCCTGATTTCCCCGATTAAAAAAAATATATATATTTCCTGGCTCCTATCAGGTCCCATCACCTTAACTTTTAAAGGTTAAATTTAGTGATGCACTAATAATGAATCGGCAGTAAATGGCCACTTTGCAGATTAACCTGTTGGCCAGTTTTATCCGTATAATCGGCTGAAAACTTGTATTTTAAACATGCTTTAATTAAATCCCAGAAATTAACACAATTTTTTTTAGTGGCAATCGTTTAAAATTTTGGACGCGTTAATAAAGTGAGATGAAGCGTCATGATGGCAACATGACACTCTTCCGGGTATACATTTACACTGAAGAGAATGAAATAAAAATAAAATTTTATAAAAAAAAGTAAAACCGACTTCAAAAACGCAGCTGAAAATTGCTCTAAAAAGTAAAAAATAAATTTACTCTTTGAACATCATCGATACTACTTTTAAACATGAGTTCTGAAGTCGGTGCCGAAACAGTTAATAAAATCATTCGTGCCCATTCTTCGGTTACATGTTTCATAATAAAAGCAACCATAAATGTTTCATAATCAATTTCAAATGTTGTTTGAGAGGAAAAATCAATCAAATCGTACAATCAATGGGTACGAATGATTTTATTAACTGTTTCGGCACCGACTTCAAAACTCATGTTTAAAAGTAGTATCGATGGTGTTCAAAGAATAAATTATTTTTTTACTTTTTAGAGCAATTTTCAGCTGCTTTTTTACTTCCTTTTACGTAGTAAAGGAAGTATTGTGATCGCGAAAAAAAAATCACTCAAATTTGAGTCTAAATTTTGATTTTGCTCACCCCCGAATGAAAATTCCTTAGTTTTTTTGACCTGTCAGCACGTGTATATGTACCTAGCAACATATAAGCAGCCGAAAATTTTTTTTCAACCACCCCCGAGTTAATTACGACGAGTTTTCTCGTGACGTCTGTATGTACGTGTGTGCGTATGTGGGTCGCATAACTCAAAAACTATATGCCGTAGAAGCTTCTAGCTTGGTATGTAGGCTCTGAGGATGGTCTAGTTGTGCACCTCTCCTTATGGTTGCATTTGAATGTTCCCAAGGGGGTGTTTTACCCCTTTTTTGGGGTAAATCAGTGTTAATTTCAATGCAGACTCAAGTGATATGAATTGGCGCGACCACTTGGCGATATGTCGCCAAGCTTTTGGTCGCCGTTTGACGCCAACTTGGCGACATATCGCCAAGTTGGCGACATATCGCCAAGTTGGCGACAAATTTGGCGAAAAAAATATTTTTCGAATTTGGGTTCAACTTGGCGCTATTGGCGATATTTTGCGAAAAATTCACTGAATGATATTAAAATCAGCAATATTTAGAAAATTAACCATTGCAAAATATTTTTTGCATTGTTTCGTGGCAGATTAGGGGAGTAAATATTTGAATTGTTACCTTGCTCACTCCAAGCACTTTTTTTAACACTTAAGGCAACTACTAAGAAATTTACACGTAAAAGGAAGTAGTGTGGGGTCCATACCAGATTTTTGAAGTCAATTTTACTTTTTTTATAAAATTTTATTTTTTCACTTTATTGCTTCATTGCATGTAGAATCTTATTCTGCATCAACCCATGAGTACGTTATTCTATCAAATTCCTTCACAATTATTTAGCAGCATTTAAAGAGCACGAGTCCCATCTTTTGCATGTATTCGGCAATCATTTTTGCTCTCTGCTTAAAAGTTAGGAAAATGGACTTACGTTAGTTTGGTTCTGATGTACAGAATTAAGATAAAGTTTAGTACTTACATGTAGTTTATGCATCCTTGAGAATTTTCAAGATTGTTGACTTCATAAATTTAAAACCAGTCTGCAAAAAGGACGTGGATGTCATTAGATTTTACCGGCCTTCCTCTTTTTAGTCACTGGATCACATTAGTTGGAGACGCTTCGCACTAATGAAGCTACGCTTGAATGACGGATACACCATTTTGAACAGAACTGAATCATTTTTAACTTCAAGTAGTCTCTAAAGCTGTGAACACTTAGGAGGTATTGGAATAGTATTTGAAAATTTGAATTTTTTCTACGCAAACGCATTTGTTCAGTTACGTTAATAATGTCTAAGATTATAAGAACTTGGCACGAATTCTTGTAGCCAATGGGCATTTTACACTTTGCTGCATTTTTTGTGAGGAAGAACGTTTTGATGTATGGGCGATTCTCTGTAAACTGGTAATTGGCTGTCCGGACTGAGTATTTTAAAAATAATAAAGTGTAATAAAGTAATTATCGCTTTTAATACAAGTAAAGCATTAATACTTTGTGGCCCAATTGTGTTTGGAGTGATAACAATTTAATTTATTTTTCTAGAAATTATCTAAGCGCCAAAAACACAGTCCCCTGTCTGTCCGAATCCCATAGTCTAACTGTTAAAGATAGTATTTCAAAAAACCTATTAACGCTACATAAATTTGGCAATAAATGTCTAAAAATAGAATAATGAAGCCATATTTTTCTTACAAAATAAGGTATAATTACGTATTTCTAAAACTTAAAATTGTCATGTAAATTCTGTCCGGAGTTTTTTCAAACAGTCCCCTGCAACAAATTCAAAGCTGTAATACGAGAAATCTATAACTTTTGCAAATTCTTTTTAGCATGACGTTTAAAGTAATCAGTGTGAATTAGCCGAAATCGCCTGGAACGGTGTTGAAACGCTACTTTGCTTAGTTTGAGAGCCACATTTGTGATGAAAGTATGCATCAGGGTCGTTGCAAAAACAGTCCTCTGGGAAGTGATTTTTTTTTAATGTCAATTAATTTAATTATAAAACATATTAGTTTTATGTCCACGATTTGTGCTTAAATTTATAGGTAGTCTCGTAACTAATTATGTTCCAATAGTTTCGCAGATATTACGCAACAAAGAACAAAAACACAGTCACCTGGCACAGTCCCCTGCCTAGTTATATTAGGCGGGGGACTTACCCCCTATCATGATTTATCAGAAAAACAAACTTCAATTGGCCCTCTTTCAAACCAAAGTAATAGATTCATTTTCTGAGTAATAGTATTATAATTTCACGAACATTTCAAAAAACCGTGCCCGGACAGATTTCGGGTGAAAAATGACGAGTTTACAGAGAATCGCCCATATATATATATATATATATATATATATATATATATATATATATATATATATATATATATATATATATATATATATATATATATATATATATATATATATATATATATATATATATATATATATATATATATATATATATATATATATTCTTTCTTGGACGGCGTAGAAAATTTTAATCTTATATCTGTTTCCAAGATTTGATCTTTTAACTGTTGGAGTGTTTTATGTGCGTGTGGTTTTTTTTGAACGTGAGTAGTGAGTGAGGTGTATGCAACCCCAAAATAATGTTTCTTTTTCACCCCACAAGATTTACCAGATTTATGTAATAAAATATCCAACGATTTCTGTATTGTTTACTTATATAAATGCAATTGAAACAGGGCTATAAGTATTTTTGCCATGTTTTTGTAGTAAGTTAATTAAAGAATTCATGAGTTGAATCCATGAATGGAAATTAGAACAAGTAACCTAACCGGTCAAGTTTTGCTGCTAAATATTTTGAGATTAGT
Source organism: Uloborus plumipes (assembly GCA_038373865.1). Lineage (NCBI taxonomy): Eukaryota > Metazoa > Arthropoda > Arachnida > Araneae > Uloboridae > Uloborus > Uloborus plumipes. The sequence goes on from JAXGGA010009637.1 coordinate 27,255, forward strand.
AAAGCAATCACGTTTGTTTTGAAATAACCTCTATAAAACGAAACGCTGAGAACCAGATATCTTTTCTTCAAAGATTATATCTCACTGCTCGCTAGAAATAAAATAACTCGTCTTCTAACTCTGTACAGTTTCGTTTCGTTTGGAGCTATATAGCCAGGTTTTTGATAAGGACTACAATCTAGTGTCTTGCCTCCATTACACATGATTTTTATTACATATATCTTGTACAGACAATAACTCTGTACAGTTGCAGCAAATTTAGAGACTTATTTATAAGCTTTTCACGCATATCTTTCTTTCCCGTAAAAATACCTTCCTTTTAAGCTTTTTGTAACCGAATGCTATTTTAATGACAGTGATACAATACAGTGTAGCGCTAATGCATGGTGAATCAAATGTAAGTGCGCATTTTATGGAAATAAAATACAATTTTCACATTGGTGAATATATCGCTCATGAGCTGCTATAGCGGTACAACTCAAAAAATCATGTTTTGTAATAAGTTGATTTAAAGTTTTCATTGCTGAGAGAAATGGATAAGGGTCATTTTCACAATATGCTTACATTTCAAAATTTTTAAGTAATTTTTTTAACTTGCTATTTTCTTTTAGAAACACTAACAGATTTTTAGTCACATATTTTAGGAGTGTAAAAAAGTAATTGGTTGTACACTTTGATGAATATTTAAGTATTCAAATGCTGTTGTAAAACTTTAAGTTACAAGGAAAATTGCCGTCCGTTACCACACAAAATCAATATGAAATCTCACTTTTAAACTATATCACAGCGCCTAGAACCAACTTCATTTGAAATTATCTGCGTCCCTGAAGCTTAAAACGATTTTTGTGATGATTAAAATATTGATCAAAAACTGTATGGTAACGGATTTGACCAGTAACGGACTTAACAATTTCAACCAAAATGACAAATTATGGCTAGGTTGTCGAATTTAAAAAATGAACAACAATATGCATTTTCTTAGAGTTGTATAATAAACAATATTTAGGGGTAAAAGTTGAGAAAAGTAAAAATTAACACTAAAATCTTTGGTAACGGACTTGACAAAGAATAAAAATACACACCTGGAAGAAACTTTGCGAAACGCCACAGCAATACTTCTCGACTCAGGGAAACAAAATGGTACAAAATAGTTACGTCACTAATTTGTTAAGTTAACTGAATACGTGTTACCATCTTTTGACTTCAATCAATACCTTTTTTAGCTAAAAAATCTTGGGTAACGGACTTGACAAGAACTTCCGGACAAAACATATTCATACATTTCTTATTGAAATAAAATTACTATTGTCAATATTTATTATGAATATCATATACTAATAGTCAATGTATAAAAATAATATGTTGCATTTACTTTTTTTGACCATTAAGTATAGGAAAAAAATAGTTGAACTTGCGAAAATTGGAAATGGACAAGCGTTTTTGCCTTGAATCTTATTTTTAAAGACTTATATAAAAATAAATAAATAAATTTCAATAATTTGTTGAGTGATAGAATTTTCTGGGGGGTATTTCTTGCAGAAAATAATTGTTCGCATTGAATTTAAAATATAAGTTATGCTTCAAAATCGTCTTTTTAATCTCTGGACAGCAAATGTAAGTAAATTTTGAAAATGACCCATAAGATGCTTCAGTTTGTCTGCCCATCTTGCTGCCTAATATTGAATACTGAGTTGTAGTAGTATTGCTGCCGAAAAGAAAGTCATATTTACATACCTACACTTGTTCTTAGTCCAAAACGCGTGTTTTTTGAGTTGAGCCATGATTGCAGTCCATTAACGATATGTGTACCAAATTTCGAACGATTTCAGTTTTGCTCTAGAGTGGTCACAAAAAAAAAGGGGGGGGGGAGGTGTTCACATATCGCACATCCAGAATGAAAGGGGCACATCTCAAAATAGCTGTTTTGAGAAAAATCGATTAGAAAATTTTAACTTTTTAAAATCCTTGCCTTGGCTCTAATAACTATTACAATTAGCCAAACTGTCATTGCCTGGTTGATTAAAAGGTTCTGCTAGGTGACTATGGTGTGCGTTTCCCGGACAATTTTAAATAAGCTGGTAATTAATGAGAAGTGCCCCTTTCATTCTCCATTTTCGTAGAGAATGAAAGGGGCACATCTCAAAATAGCTATTCTTACGGGCATCGGCTTGTACACTATTTAAATTTTTTTGAAGTTCTTGTCGGACTTTAACCTACCTATTGCCGTTTCATTTCAGAACGACATTAAATCAAATTTTAATTCCTGACGATTTGACGCTAGGTTACATAATACTATTCTTCTTGTTCTAAAAAAGGAACCCTTCATAAATTACTTGTACACAAACAATTTATACTTAATAACAAACAATTAAAATGAGTGTCCACTTAAAACAAATCAAAATTACGGTTTTCTTAATTGGTTTTAAAAAAGTACTAACCATAATTTGCACCAAAGAAGCTCGGCGAACTCTGATTATCAAAGATGTGCCCCTTTCAAACTCAATTCTCCCTTCACAATCGGCAGAATCGACAGAATGATAAGGGCATAAGTTGCTTTTTAGCTGCGACAGTTAACTCTAGAAAAAAATGGGTCAGTTTCTCATGTATTGTGTACTAAGGTATGCTTTTTAAAAATATTTCCAAAAAATGTAATTTTTGAGAAGTGCCCCTTTCATTCTGGATGTGCGATATACAGGGTGTCCACTCCAATCGTGGACCAATAGCTAATTTCTAAACCGTTAGAGATAAGCATATAGTTTATTTAGGAAAAAATCTCCAAATAACGAAAGGAATTTTGGGTCTATGCAATGTTTTTCAAAAAATCAAATTTTGAAAGAGTTACGAAATTTAAATTTTTATACAGCCCCCCAGTCCTATCAATCATATTTAGTAAAACATTCTTGACACTGTAATGTTTAAAACTAAAAAAAAATCACTCTTCTACCACAAAAATTGACCGAGTTATGACGTTTTGAAAAATCAAGATTTTGCATTGTTTCATGACGTCATCGAGAGATCGCTTAAGGGACCGTATGCGAAATCCTTCAAAATCTTGATTTTTCAAAACGTCATAACTCGGTCAATTTTTGTGGTAGAAGAGTGATTTTTTTTTTGTTTTAAACGTTACAGTGTCAAGAATGTTTTACTAAATATGATTGATAGGACTGGGGGGCTGTATAAAAATTTAAATTTCGTAACTCTTTCAAAATTTGATTTTTTGAAAAACATTGAATAGACCCAAAATTCCTTTTGTAATTTGGAGATTTTTTCCTAAATAAACTATATGCTTATCTCTAACGGTTTAGAAATTAGCTATTGGTCCACGATTGGAGTGGACACCCTGTATGCTGACTCACACACAGACGGGCAGAGAGACATTTTCCAATTATGGTCAAAAGGGACGTAGCACATATCAAAACGTGTAAATCTGTCGAAATACGTAAATTTTCCCAAATTCAGTAGTACTCTCTATATACAGTGGAAGCGTCGGTTAATATGAATCAACCACTTTAGCGAATCAAATCGCCAAAAATTGTAGAAAATCTACCTTTATTGAATTAGCTTTTTTGAATCAAAACTGTTTAGAACAAACGAGATTCATGGGTCGTGTCAAGTTCACTCGCAGATTTCCAACCTTTTTCCTGTCCAAATTTTGTTTCGTTTTCTTGCTAGAATTATTGCTTAATGTTACTTTATAAGGGTTCAAATATATGAAATAGGTAACAGCAGAGCTTAAAGTGTAGTAGTTAAAACAGAAAACATGTTTGAAAATGCATAATGTACGAGAATTTGTAAAATCATTGAGTCAAAGCACTAATTATTTTTACTTATTAAAAAAAAAAATCATTTTGCGGACATCAAATCTGCAAGCAAGTTTGGAACGACCCCTCATATAAACGTCCTCCTCTGTATTATACAGGGTGTCCACTCCAATCGTGGACCAATAGCTAATTTCTAAACCGTTAGAGATAAGCATATAGTTCATTTTGGAAAAAATCTCTAAATTATGAAAGGAATTTTGGGTCTATTCAATGTTTTTCAAAAAATCAAATTTTGAAAGAGTTACGAAATTTAAATTTTTATACAGCCCCCCAGTCCTATCAATCATATTTAGTAAAACATTCTTGACACTGTAACGTTTAAAACAAAAAAAAAATCACTCTTCTACCACAAAAATTGACCGAGTTATGACGTTTTGAAAAATCAAGATTTTGCATTATTTCATGACGTCATCGAGAGATCGCTTAAGGGACCGTATGCGAAATCCTTCAAAATCTTGATTTTTCAAAACGTCATAACTCGGTCAATTTTTGTGGTAGAAGAGTGATTTTTTTTTTGTTTTAAACGTTACAGTGTCAAGAATGTTTTACTAAATATGATTGATAGGACTGGGGGGCTGTATAAAAATTTAAATTTCGTAACTCTTTCAAAATTTGATTTTTTGAAAAACATTGAATAGACCCAAAATTCCTTTCATAATTTGGAGAGTTTTTCCTAAATAAACTATATGCTTATCTCTAACGGTTTAGAAATTAGCTATTGGTCCACGATTGGAGTGGACACCCTGTATATAGAAGAAAACAAAAAAAGCTTGATAAGCACTTAAAATCCACCGTACATTTCCATTATTATTTAAACGAAGACTAATTCGACTTTTATTTTCAGATCCCCCATTAATTTCCTTTTAATGACCAGGCAATCTCTGAAGAAATGAAACGTAACGACAAGAAAGGGAACTGCCTGAATCTCAGTGTTTTCGAATTAAGTCTCCTCAACGATTTCCTGTCTTAATGGGTAAGCTAATGACGAAGGGTGTGAAATTCTGAAAGGCTTTTGTGCGGACGCGTTGCTGGAACTAATGCACCTCATATTCATCAGGGAAGATCTTCAAAGAGAATGGTTTTAGTTTGTTTCAACTATGTGAGGACGTTGTTTTTAAGAATGTAAATACGTGTAAATTACATAAATGTTTTTTAAAAACCTATTTTGAAAGTTCATAACAACAAACTTGTTATGAAATGTAAGAATCATTATGTTACCATTAATGTATACGAATGCTGCCATTTGATAGTGTTAAAGAATCTGGGTTTAATTTTCAGGTAGTGCAAAACTTTGAAAGATAATTGATATTTTGTAAGTGCATTGATTACATCGTAAGTGCAGTGATTTTTTTGTCAGTGATTTTGCAATTATACGCGTTCTTTTACTCTTTTCTCTGCAATGATGATTTACTGAACGTAAAAACACGCATGTTTACAGCGAACTTATAAACAACAACTCAAAAAAACACTTAATTTGTCAAAAAATGGCACACACGTGTTTTGGGTTTGCTAAGATCAAATTTGGACCCAAATTATTTTGGGATGAAAATATGACAATATTATTTCAACACAGGGAAAACAATACTTAATTATTTTGAGCAAAATATAAATAATACTTTATTCATCTATACACAAAATACATTCAAACTTCGAACACTGGTATAAAAAGACAGAAAAAATCAGTCTCACCAAAAATGATTAAAAGAATAATAACATTAACACTTTCACGCAGAAATTTGATAAAACGAAACAATACATTGAAGTTTTCGATATTCAATCAAAATTGATTCAATTTCTTAAATCAATTATATAGTTGTGAGCTGCCTTGTCAGCCATGTTTGATAACGTGTATAATCTCTTTTATTAAACTGTCGCATGATAGGATAAATACACGCTTAAATAATAGGTTAAAGATGGGGTTTTGATGTTCCGTTTTCTGTTTCTAATACTTGTTATATTTTATTTCTGTAATTTTCTATAGTCACCAGCAAATGATTGCTTTTTTAAGTACTTAAAGCCTGGAAGTTTTCTTTAAATAAACAAAAGAAGAAAAGCTGCAAATGTCGTTTTCGCAGAAAAAACGAAATGAAATGAAATAAGTTCGGAAGCACTTTGACGATTGGTTAACGCGTTGAAACTTACTACACATAGGGTAAGTGCTCCAGTAGTCGGCCATTTAAGAGATCTTTCGTTGATCTTGGCTAACCTAGAACTTTCAGCTATCAATACAGCAATAAAAACAAGGTAAAACTTTGGAATGAACCTTTCTGATAGTGAATCACCTACTTGTTTCAAAAATATGTTAAAAAAAATTGTTAAAATCCAAGCTGTTGTCAACACTAGTAAATGCTCCAGTAATCGGCCACAGAATCATCTTAGCTGAAAAATAAGCAGAATCGCAATCTTGGATGACGGGCACACCATTCAAAATGAAATGACTCATTACTAATTCAAAAAAAAGTACCCAAAACTTAATTGTCACTGGTTGATGATTGAGGATAGGTACATGAATGTGTGAATGCGTCATATCTGATTTTGAGTTAAAAATGTACTATTTATGAGGAGTTTTATGTCATTGTGGCCGACTACTGGAGACTAGCCGACTACTGGAGCCCTTACCCTAGTCATCTTTGAAATGAATTGCATTCATACACTGTTTAAATAACAACGACAAACGATTTCGCATTTCGACAAATTTTGCCTTTTCAAATTCAATCGTCTATACATTTCTTCTAATTTACAAACTCTCATAGAAAATAGGCACTTACAACCACATTAACAAGCATGAAATAGTCAAGAAGAAAACTGGCATTTCAGTAGAATTCCACAACACAGACCGTTTGCTTGAACTTGAAACTCGAGGTTGGATAGTCTCCAAAAAATCCTTTGTCCCAGTTTCACAAGTACTGCAAAGTAGATTTGGACATAATTAAGAGATTTGCGTAATTGAGAGGTCTGATATCGAATAGTTTTGACAATCGATTGATTTTGATAACCGAGGGCAATTCCACGGTAGCAGACTTATCAGTTTTCACAAAACAGCTTACTAAGAATAGAAATATGTTAAGTTATTGAGTATTTTCACGAACTTTATGAAGAATACGGTCTTTACTACTGTATAATGCAGTTACGTTTTGAAGATTTCCAGGATAAATATTTAAAAAACATTATTTTCTACGTAACGGACGAGATACGTCTGTTACACCAACCAAAAAACCATCGTATAAATACCGTTTTTGAAAATCTTCAAAGTTTAACTGTATTTTATAGAAGTAGAGTCAATGTTCTTCATGAAATTTATGCAAACAAACAAGGATCACAATTGGAGTCTTAGCAGGCTGTTTTGTCCAGCAATTGATGCTTTTTACTAAAATGGAATTGCCCTTTTGAGAATCCAAAATCCATTGATTCTAATAATAGAGTCAATCTTTCGAGTGATTTCACAATTGAATAATCAACCATCGAATGAACCTGTCGACCGATTTCATGCATATCTCTGTATTATGCCCAATCTTCCCACCAAGTCGAACACGAATAATTGATGATAAAGTCTATGGCATTACACTGTCCTCAAAATTAGGTTCGTGTACAAAGTCATGAAAAAAGTGAGGGCCACGAAACCAGCAGAAAAGTGGACCGTGGAGTGGGCGCCGTTGCAGGTGTAGATCCAGTGGTTCCGACACAGGAACCCCCTGTCATGTGGTATGACATCAGACGCTGATTGGATGTCGACCTCTCGAGTGTCGTAGCAGTGGATTCGGACGGCGTTCTGGAGACAACGGCGATAGTTCCACGTGGCACTGTTGGTGGGGATGAAAACAAGGACTAATGTTAAGTAAAGTCATGGAAAAATGTAAAACCTACAATATACAGTCACGAAAAGTCTGAAATTTTCAATCTACACAGTCCAGTCATATTAATGTAGCCACCTGTCAAAAGACAGAATAACCACCTTTCGCAGAGCGAACTGCTGCGAAACGTGGAGGAAGAGAGTCAATTAGGACTCTGAAGGTGCTCAATGGGATGTTGAACCGTGTCGAATCCAATATTTTTAGAAATGCTTCCACCCTTGGTCCGAAAGCCAATGATACCCTTTGGACATCGGACAAGCCCTCACACACTTTTTATATACCCTCAACTGTACTGTGCTACCAAGTGCCTTTTGTGATTGATTATTTAACGTTTCGTCGAAAGTACGTGGTGGTTACATTAATGTGACTGGATTGTGTCGTGTACATTCATGAACGCTATGAAATATTTAATGTAAAATCACGAAAGCCGCAAAATGCACAATATACAGAAAGCATTAGTGTACGTTTAGCGTACAGTTATGAAAGCGAAGAAGCGATTAGGCGTGAAAACTATAAAATGCTCAAAATAGTCATGAATGTAGGTCTGTCATTTGGGGGATCGGGAGGGGGGTTCGTTGTCTTCACTTGGCTTTGGGAAATTTACCCATTAATGCGTAGCTTCCCTTTTTGGGACGGTCCAAAAAATGTCTGAATTTTCCAAAAATGAGCATTTCAAAAAGATAAGTGTTAAATTAGCACCTTGGTATTATTTCAATTCATTATTAACTGGCTGCAGCACATAACGGTTGGAATCTTTGGATCCAACGATCCAAATATCATTTCCAAATATCATTGGAAAAAATGTCAGGCATTAATGGGTTAATGTTTTTACATACAGGTGGACATGGTTTTTACTGTTTTTTAGTTTAATTTGCATTGAGTGTAATATGCCCTCCCCTTTCCTTTGCCCGAAAAAATCCGAAATGACAGGCCTGCATGAAAGTCAGGGAGGAGGATGGAATCGTGGTTGAAATCCCTTCCGAAACTCGAAAAGGTTCCTCTTTGACCATAGAAAAAAACAAAGCTAACCATATTCCAGTCCGAAATTTCATCTCTACCCTCTCTGATTTATCTTTTTTTTTCTAGCTATGCTACTGACAAAAGCTATGAAACGTTCAATGCACTACAGCTAGTAAAACCATAATTTCAATCTCTTAAAAAAATAAAAGTTTGTGGAGAAACTTTTTTGTGGTTGTAATTAAGCTATCATTAATTTATTATTGGAATTTCAGCGATCTTTAGCGAAACTTTGCAATTTTTCAAATATTAATTGTGTAATAGTTTGAAAATTGTTTTACTTGTGCTTAGATTTTTAATTGAATTATGCAAAGGAACTGCTAGTTAACGGTAAGTGTTAATAGCTTGTTTCATTACTTAGTACTCAGTATTCATGTCATTGTTTTGACTGTTACGAAAGAATTTCTCATTTTTCTTCTAATCTACATTATATTTTAATAAAATATTGAAGTTCAAGAGTGAAATTTCTTCTCTTTCTAAGCCTGTGCATGATTATCAATTTTTGCATGAATGAAGTGTTTTTTGTATGCAACGCAACGTATTTGATGACAAAAATTAGTAGAGCAGAAAAGTTAGAAATTCAAGCACGCAACGATTGTCATTCATTTATTTGAATGCAATAAATCTCTCTTCTTTTTCTACGTGTTGATGAAAGAAGAAAAAAAAAAATAACGGAATTTAGCGAAAAAATTGAAAATAAATCCGACAACTTTAATCATACATGAAGATATACATCTTAAAGAAAACTCACAGACGTAGAGGGCAAGGATAAGTGTTTCTTTTTGTTCTAATAAATTCAAAACCGTTGTAAGAGATTCTTAGTCTAAATTATGCTTACATGAGAAGCGTTGGTGATAACGAGCAGACACCAACGCCTTCCCATCCGAACCCGAGTCACGTTCTGACACTGAAAAACTCTGGAAGATAACCTTGACTCTTCAGCGCAGACGAATACTCCAAAGGGTAATGAAGATCACCAGACAAATTCGTTGGTCTTCCGTTAGAACACCTTATTTAGTTCCGCTGACCTTTCTAATGGGTATTGGCTCTGCCCACATGGTGTTCCCTCTCGCCAACCTGTGGACTATCAACCCTCCTCCTTCAAAACACTGACCTCTTGGTCCAGCTTGCTTCCTGGTGGGAACGGAGATCGTTCCAGATTTAAAAGAATCATATAGGCTTGTATCGGTAGTTCAGATTGAGCATGGTAAATATTTGTGGTGTGGGAGGTACACCTACAGGACCCCCTCAGAAACAAAATCGTTTGCTGCGTGAGAACAAATGTTCTTTTGCTTCTTTCTTTTTAACAATACATGTGCTTCTATTTGGTTTTTGCCTCTAGTAATCTACACCAACAAAGGAGCTCATTCAACTCCAACAATTCTTGGTCCAACGTATTTCCTGCAGGGAATGACGTTCGATCCAGATCCTTAAAAGTCATAGGATTGTGTCGGTAGTTCAGAATGAAAATGATAAGTTTATTGATGTGGATGAAGCACTTACACCCCCCCCCCCCACTAAGAAACAAAAACTGCTTGTTGCGAGAGAATGATAATGCTCTTCCGCTTTTTCTTACAACAATATTGAACTGCCCAATGTTTTCGTTTTTTTACTTGTAGTAAACTACACCAACTAAACTTATAATATAACTTTGACTCCTGAGAGAGGATGAACATTCTAAAGGATAATGAAGATCACCAGACAAATTCGTTGCTCTTCCGTTAGAACACCTTATTTAGTTCCGCTGACTTTTCTAATCGGTATTGGCTCTGCCCTCATGGTGTTCCCTAGCCAAGCTGTGGACTATCAACCCTCCTCCTTCAAAACACTGCCATCTTGGTCCATCTGGTTTCCTGGTGGGAATGGAGATCGTTCCAGATCCATAGGATTGCAATATCAGTTCAGAATGAGCATGGTATAAATATTTGTGGTGTGGGAGGTACACCAAAATGACCCCCTCGTTGCCTCCTGACAATGCAATTGTTCTTTCGTTTAACAACATTGAATAACCCAAGTGGTTTTGTTTTCTTACTTGTAGTAACCTACACCATCTAAACTTATAACATAACTTTGACTCTTCCCTGCGAATGAGCACTCCAAAGGATAATGAAGATCTCCAGAAAAATTTGTTGATCCTCCGTAAGAACAACTTATTTAGCTTCGCTACCATTTCTAAAGGGTATTGGTTCTGCCCACATGGTGTTCTCTGTGAACTATAACCCCTTCTCCTTCAAAGAAAAACCTGATCTCTTGGTCCAGCTTGTTTCCTGGTGGGAACTGAGATTGTTCCAGATCCACAGGATTGCATCGGCAGTTCAGAATGAGCACGGGAAATATTTGTGGTGTAGGAGATACACCTACAGGCCCCCTCGGAAACAAAAATCGTTCGTTGCGTTAGAGTGCAATTGTTTTTCCGCTTCTTTCTTTCAACAACATTGATTTGCACATGCTTCTCGTTTTTCTACTTGTAGTAATATACACCAACAGGAAGGCTCATTCAACTCTAACAACTCTTGGTCCAACTTATTTCCTGAAGGAACGAGGTTCGTTCTAGACCCACGAAAGTCTAGGAATTGTTTCGGCACTTCAGAATGAGCATGGAAAATATTTTTAGTGTGGGAGGTACACCTACAGGTCCCCTCAGAAGCAAAAATCGTTTGCTGAGAAATGCAAATGTCCATCCGCTTCTTTCTTTTAACTACGTTGAAGAACACACGCTTATCATTTCCCTACTTGTAGTAATCCACACCAACTTAAACTTACATTAACCCTAGAATACTAATCATGAGTAATTTTTACTCATCTTTCTATTTAGTATTAGCGTAAAAAAAAAACACGTTAGTATTCTAGGGTTAAAGTCCACCCCACGCAGTGGCGGATTAACCATGTTGTAACATTCGAAATTTCGAGGGGCCCTGAAGGGATACAAAAAAGTACATGAAAAACATTTTAAGTTATTAAGTTCATTTAAAAGGGCCCCAAAAAATGCACTGTGACGGGCCCCCCCCCAGCCCTCATCCGGTGATTCTGTAAGCCCACCACTGACCCAAAGACCACTGGCATTCGTCTTTGGGCTGATTTTTTTCAAAGTCGATTGAAAATAACAGAAACAAGAATTGCTAAAATCAAGCGTTGTTGAAATAAGTTGTTTTCTCTAGAAGCATCGTTATTTGTGTACATTTTTGCAAGCGGCGCGTGTGTGAAACAATTGCTTTTTGTAATTTGCCAAATGCTTGCAATAGGGCGTCTGCTGCCGATATCTTTCTTCAACCTTCACAGCAATAAATAACATGCCTACGTTATATAGAGGAGTTACGAGAGAAATATACAAAATAAAAATGACCGATTCCGGATTTTTAGCTTTTTTTTTTGGGGGGGGGGCACAAAACTGTAACTCTATTGATGAAACTCACTAAGTTGTATTTTTATTTACTTATTTTTTTTCCAAAATTAATAACCAGTTTAAGCACACTAGCTTATATGGCTTTTCAAGTGAAACACAAAAATGAAAAACAATTCTTCTTGGACTTAATTCGCAATTATGGTGCTTAAACACTTTACTTTGCGGTGTCTTGAGAAATTAGCCTAAGAAATAAACCATTTCGTTTTCGCTCGGACAAGGCAGATGTCACATTGGACAAGTCATTTTTTACTTAAGTGGGTCGGTTTCCATTTTACCTCTTTCAGCCGCCATTAGCTAAAGACTGCAGTGCCTCTTAGTCTATTCGAATTTCAAACGTGTTTCACCCACGATATATAAACGGTTCGGTGAAGAGTGCCGAGAAACGGGCTAAGTTAAAGGAAATTATTAAGTTTTCTCCAATTACCCTAGGCACCAAATAGGCTTTAAATCTGGAAAATACGACTAAAACGAGAAACTTCAGTGAAAGATTAATGTTTCGTCCCTTTTTTTACGCCATTTGTAGAAGTGAATGAAGACCTCTAGGGGCATATTTAAGAGCTCATGTGTCCTCAACGACGTCTCGTGAGTAGAGTTCATGGCAGACATTCAAGTCAAGTGTAAACTTCCCACATTAATTAGCCTCTGCATTCATCATCCTCGCATATTAGAGCTATCCCCCTAAAACAGCAGTAAAAATTGATGATGCTGTATATCTTGACACAATAATAAAAGATAAGACACGTTTATGAAGGCGTCCTAACACCTTAGTTATATTGGCTGATATTGTAATGGTTATTGGCCTTACCCACGCGGAGTTCAACGTAGTCATTCCTCCTCCAAAAATTGACCTTGGGTCCATCGTACTTCAGAACAGCGATTGTTTTGAAATTCACGAACAAATGTACGGCAGACATTAACCCCTTTCCTATGGTGTTGGAACTCGGTTCGGCCAACACGAATGCACCAATGGGGGAGTTTCCGAAATTTCAAAAGTATTTTTTTCTGAAATAACATGCTTCAAAACATAGGAATTGACCATTTTTTTTTATTTTTTGACACAGTTATATATTTTTTATGAGTTATTTTAACCGGTGCGCAGATGCTATTCCGAAAGAAAAAAAAAAACATCTGTGCATGACGTCAATGGTGCACGTAAGCGCGAAATCTAATTGGTTGTAGTGAGATGACGAAGGTCGTGACGTCACCGATTCCTGCGATTGGACAACTCAAGTCAAGCAAAATGGTGTTATTATTGGAAAAAGAGCTGTTAGGTGCACCACTGACGTCACAAAAACCACGCCCCGTTTTCAAGGCAGGGTATTTAAAAAAAATAATAAAAAATAAACTGTTGGGAAAATTAAAGTATTTTACGCGCCCATGTTATTTTTTTATATCATTCAATCAATTTCAGTAACAAAAAGTAGTACTTTTGACTGAAGGAAACTCCCCCATTGTGGAATGTTCGATCTGAGTTCGGGCGAGAAAATAACCGGTGTTTCAATGCCCTGAAGCTCTCCTCCAATGCATAATATGTAATTCATCATTTTCCTTACCAAGATTCTCATTCCAACAACCGCAAGTGGGTTCAACAATGGACACTTTTACTTTTACTTCATCTTCGTCATAATTGGCTAGACAATCCTTTGTGGGCCTGTACCTGCTTTAGGTAAGCAAGCCAGGCTGCCCTCCCCTTGACAGTGGACTTCCAGTTTTTGGTTTTAATGAAATCAAAATCAGAGTTCACACATTCGACCAATTCTCTTGGTTTCTGTCCAAAAGGGACTCTATTTAAAACTTTCTACGCAGCTCTATCATTTTCCATTCTTATAAAATGACCATTCTATTTCATTATAATTTAATAAAGTTTATTTTTACTTAAGAAAAACAACATTTTGAATTATTTTTCTATTATAACTTGACTTGATGTGCGAGTGTCACTTTAATTCACTCTCCAGGGTCCCCCGTACCTACCACACCTCATGGTTTGACCGGAATGGGGCACTGAAGAGCGCTCTGTTCTTTTGACCCAGACCAAGGGCCGAGCAAACCCCTGGTCTCCCCGGGAGGTATCATTTCACTCGGAGGACTCGGTGACCACGACTCTTATTTTACGTCGCCCAGCCTCCATTAGTAACGGTGGTGGATATTTGATCAGCTAGAATCGAGCTCGGGACCCTCCGGTGACGAGTCCGACGCCTTATCGATCGGGCTACCACGGTCCTGTGTGACGATCAGAATGTTAATGTGTTTGGTGATGTTAGAGAAGGGAAAGGTTTGCAGGCTTTCCATAGGAAATTTTTCGGAATTAAAGTACTAAAAATGAGATTGTAATCCCCTTTGATAACATTTAGGGAAGTAATGGAGTTCGGTATTCTATTCCATAATTGTTTAGACCTTGAAGTCCCGAAATCACAATTTCAGGTAATCATTGACAAATGTTAGGGGCTGGGAGCTTTGGAGAGTTTTCCCCTTTTTCAAGTTAATTTAAAATTAGGCCATCCTCACTAAAAGGCACCGTAAAATGGGGTGTATAGGAACAGCGGGGTCAATCGGAACAAAACTTCCCGACCATATAACGAAATTCTTCATAAAAAAAACTATTGGGTATTTTTCACCATGAATTTTTTTCTTAGTAAGGTAAGATCATAGGAAGTAGGAAAAAATTACTTTTGTCAATCTGGCAACGCTATTGGCTTCTAAGGAGGGCTGCACGTGGAATGCTAGAAAACATCACATTTCCATAGACTGCAAAACTTCATATGCAAGAACAAACCTTCTTATATTTAAAAACTAAGAGTGGTATGTTTCAATTATACATGTATCTGAACAACAGAATACCGCATTAGAATTTACATTTTTTATAAATTGTGTCATAAAAATGAAGAATTCTGAAAAATGCCATAGAAAAAAAATTTGCGGGGTGAATCGGAACACTTAGTTCTGTTGTTCCAATTCAAACTTATTTGAAGGAAACTGTTTGAAAAATCAAGATTCTAACCTCAATTCTTCTAATCAAGACAAGGACAAGGATTTATTACTGTTTATCCCTTCTCGTGAGCAACTAGATCTTAGAATGACAAACAGTTGCAGATTTCAAAAGATTTTTTCTCCAGGAGACTTCTTTTTACTTAAAATACGAGGGGAAAGTCACATAGACTTTATGTAGTAAAAATCCAGCACACAGACAGTGATGAATAAGCGAAAAATCTTTCAGGACAATCCCGAAACCCAGAGATTTCAAGAAACTAAAGAAAAGGCAGAGTTCATCCCAGGAGATGTTATGAAAAAACTTAAGCCAAGTCACAATTGCTAGTTTTAAGGACAAGTACATATTTGTGGACGACATGAGTGACTTCCATTCATGTTAAATCTTTGTATTTCAATTCAAAAGCATTTCTTAAAATTACTTTTCATTTTTCATAAGTTCAAAACTATTTTGAATTTTGACAATTTATGCACGTTTACTGGTATTGAAATTATGCATTTATTTTACAGTAATTATCTGTTCTTATTCTCCCCCATCAATATTACTCATGTTTGTGAGACCTATTACAGGTTAAATTGAAAAAAATAAAAATTTTAACATGTGTTCCGATTGACCCCTATCAGCGGGGTGATTCGGAACACCCATAATTTCCTATATATTTTAATAATAATTGTTCAAAATGCTTTGTCTTCGCTTGGAATATCAAAAGTAAAGCAAGACCGAAGTTTTTACCCAAAAAATCAAATTAAAAAAAAATCTTTTAACTACTTTTTTTACAATCAAAGCTGAAAAGTGTTCCGATTCACCCCATTTTACGGTAGGTCACTGTCCCAAAATACCACTTCCAGACAACGGCTCTGTCCTCAGATATGAATGCTCATCGACAAAATCTTTGGCGAGAAGTTAAGTTTCATCATTCAGTCCCCGCAACATCGACTACTGTAAAAGATGGTATGATACAATGTATCCGCACAACAGCATCGACCACTCACCAGCATTCTTTCCTCAGCCTGTCTTCGTCGTCTCTGGCCCCCAGAGCTTGATCTCGCTCGTATTGGTGGCGATCTAAGCAACCTCTCATCTCTTCGGTAGCTCGAGCGTTGCAACCTACGGAGAGAGTCCATATTGAAATCAAAAATCATTAAAAAAGAGGATACATTGAAATTCCTTTACAACGAACTTCAAGGAGCCCCAAATTTTTCTCGTTATAATGATAATTCCGTTGTAATTTAATTAGCAATATAACGAAAATAGTTGGGACTGAACTTTTATTTTGTTGAAACGGATATTTGGTCGTATTGGTATTCGTTATAACGAGATTTCACTGCATTTTCATTGTATGATGGCAAATTTACCACAACCTTGTTGTTGTTGTTACCTTGTGCCAGCAAGGCTGGGTTGTGCTGCTTCCCTTTTCCAACTGTACCGTTATTTGGTGCGAAGTCCGACTTCCATAGTACAATACATGCCATAAGGACTCGTTAATAGGGTAGGCAACCTTTCACAGCACTTTTCCTACATTCACACGAAGAAAGGACAAGACACAAAAAAGAAAGTACAGTCGAGTCTCGATAGCTCAAAGCCTTTTAACTGGAATATTAATTTTTCTCGAAGGTTTCCTTGGGTCCCCATACTCTTGAGAATGCTGTGGAAACTTCCTATAACTCGAAGCTTTTAGCCGGTCCCTTGTGACTTCAAGTTATCGAGACTCGACTGTACATCCATGACCGAGTCGGGATTCGAACTCGCGACCTCCCCATCCGAGTCAAACTTCTCCGTACCTGTTGCATATGGCGAATCACCAACAAGCGCTGCAGAGCTGTAGACCCTACTGAGATGCGACTCCTCTGCGCCAATCTTCCCGCCGAGGCCAATCTTCTTGGTGAGACTACTCAACTCCAGCGGGGTCACCACCAGGGGGCGCAGGTGCTGGTCGAGCGCGATGGCCGAGCCCTTGTCGTGACTGTCCGAAAACAGCGGGTCCGAGAGTGCGTCGTGCTTGTCCACGCCCACGAATCCAGCGTCCACGATGGGCGATTTGGGGAGGCTGGACTGGTGTGGGCAAGTCCATATCATGTCCCCTGCGCTGTCCAGGAGGTAATTGCCCATGGATAATACGTCTTCCGTGTTGCACTGCTTTTTGACGACGTCGCTGATGCAGTGGCGGAAACGGTCGTATTCCCTGAAAGGTAATTATCAAAAATGATAAAAATGAGACATAAGGAATAGGATAAACATTTATATGCAGTGAAGTCTCCTGAAATCAATTACTCTTGCAACAATATATGCATGCAATCGACTAAGCAGTGCAACGCGTGTTCCCTGTTGCACTACTTTTTGACGTCACATGGATGCAGTGACGGAAATGGTCATATTCCCTGCAAGGTAATAGTAAAAAATACTCAAATTGACAGGGTATAAGAAGTAAGATCTGCAGTTATTTGCCCCCTAGTATAGTCTCCTAAAATCAATTACTCTTGCAACAATTATACAAGCAATCTACTAAGTTATGATTTAGTTGCGATAACATGGAGCTTGATCTTAAAAAAAATATCTTCTTTGGAAGTCTACTGAAAGGGAAAATGTTCTTTTCATGTTTCTCCTTCAAAAGAAAACGGCATATTGTACAAAGTAAATTTTTCTTAAATAGGCCACAAGAGGTTGAGCTAATAAATCTTTCAATATTTTTTTCGGTCTTTACATGTGATACTTGTATTTACTCATGTGTATTTATTTGTAACTGAAGTTACAAGGAAGTTATTATCTCCAAGTACTACTAATGAATTTTTAATAGATTATTTTAAAAGGAAAAAAAATATAACTAGAGTTGCATTGAATGTATTTAATAAATAAAATGACTCAATTATACAAAAATAAATGAATTTGCTTTGTTTTAAAATTCAAAATTTTAATAGCGCAATCCATAAAGCGATAGTATTACTAAAACTATCGGAAAATGCAGTTTGATTTTTGAAGCCATTGACAAATAGTTTAGTACCCCTAGTAACTGGGAAAACAGTCGCTTAGTAAGAAAAAAAAATGTAACCGTGGCACACCATTTCTTTATTCCTTTATTTAGAAGTTAATCATCTTCACATATATATAGGACTGCATACCAGGTGCCTTGCCTTCGGACAAACGCAGGAAATATTTCACAATACATATGAAGAAAATGCAAGGTAATGGCGGATCCAGAATTTTTTCAAGGGAGGGGCGATTGATTTTTTTTAACTTAAATGTTGCTATGCATACTGGTTTGCAAATATTGAACACAAAGGAAAAAGTATTCAGACTTCAATTCCAAAACATTTCCGGAGGAGAACCTCAAAGCTTCTTTCTCCAACTTCAATAAAATTCGTATGGAATTGGATTTTTAGAACTTCAATGTCGAAAAATTACTGAGAAGGAGTCCCTCAAAGGATCATCGCCCCTCCCTTGTATCCGCGCCTGAGGTAGGGATCGGTACCCACGGTCTCTGACTTAGGAGACTCAGCTTCTACCACAGAGGGAGGGATTCCCCACACGACACACCTCAGATTGCTTTGTGGCGTCCACAGTCAATCAGCGGTATGTCATGTCAAGGCACACCAATACACGTATGCACAAATAATTTAAATCACACTTTGAAATTAAAAAGAAATATTTCAACAAAGTAGAAATAGCCTAGTTGGTCTCTTAAACTGAAAATTTTACTGCGAATATTAACAACATACTTTTAGAATTTCATTCGTTGAGAGCTGCTAAAATGGTTGACCTACCTGCAGGATACTTGGGACGCCGCAGAGTCACGCAGGGCAAATATTTTCTCGCACTTCTGCATTTGCTCCAAGTTAAAGCATTCGTAATTCCACCAGCCTGGAAATAGAAAATTTTGAGAGTTAATAAGAGAAACTAAAAACTGTGCTAACTGAGCAATTTACAGTATCTACTCATATAAAATACAATATAGAATGCATTATGTATGCCCAGATTAATCGTTAGTAAACATGGTTTGAAAAAACCCGGGTTTCTTTGAAAAGCGAAACCCATCTGGGTTTTTGATGAAAAACGAGGGATTTTTCGACTTTTTTCAAGAATCATTTCAGTATCATTCTTTATTCTAACACTGTGTAAGTACTTTTACTTTTCATAGAATCAGGAGAGTCCCGAAGATAGATCACTGTAACCTCCTAAACAAGCTCTTATTCTGCAACTTTGGAAACAGCACTGCAATATTGAATTTTTGAAACTGATATTATATTTGATATTGATGTTGAAACAATTTTATAGATTGGGATAATTTTGTTGATCTTCTAATTATTGAAAGAAAAAAAGTGTGAAATTCACGGACAGTTTTATTTCTAATACCTAACAAATTGTCAGGAAAGGAAGATGGCAATTTCATAACCAGGTAACTGACCAAGATTAAATATTTTAACTACTAAATAAAAAAAACTGAACTGATCAAGATACCAATTTCTAGGCTTAGTATTGTTACAAATCTTGTAAATTGTTGTTGTTTTTCCTGCCTTGCATCATTTTCACCAGTTTTGGTTTTATCTGGCGGCATGTTGCAAAAGTATCTGAAGATATCACTTTTATCACTTGTATACCGGCCCTGTAACACTTTAGTTTTTACACTTGCCCTACATTTAATAAGCATGAAGACATTTTCGCGCTGAGCTGTATTATTGTAGGTTTTTCTTTTTATCGCTAGAACTTTCTTGAATGAATTATTTAAGTTTGTGAATGGATCGGGTTTTGCTAGAATGTTATAGAAATTTCCTTCCGAGTATAAATAGCTGTCCAACTGCCTTGAACAGTGAGTTAGTTCTTTTCAGATTTGATTTCAGGTGACTCGTTTTATTCGCTCGGCGAATGTTTGTTTTGCTTTTGTAATTTCTTAATTACTGTTCACGTTAGATACGTGGTGCTGAGTTACTGTTCAGAGTACAGTGTACTGTTTGCTACCTAATTGCTGGATGTTTAGCAATTGTTTCCTGCTCCTATTTTAAATAAGTGTATATACTTGTAAATAAATGTATAGTTACTTCCTCAAGATTGGAATGATCATTTAAAGAAAGTTGAAGGTGCTACGGACTCGTTACAGTATTGATCAAAATATTCATAATATTTAGTTTGTTTCAAAAACAAATGTTCTCAATAACAGTAAGTTTTGGAAAAACCAACTTTACTGACATAGAGGGTTTTTTCAAGTGGGGGCACCCGAAAAAACCTGGGTAGGTTTTATCGGACTGGCCCCGTTTTGGCGAACCCTGTTAGTAATTGAAAATCAGCCAGACCTCCAATTATTTATAATGGGCCAATTTTTTCCGATTAATCATTGGGAAAATTTTTCGTAAAGGTTATTTTAAAGTAAAGATTTTTTAATTATGATTAGAACAAGTAACTATGCTGAATGAGTTTTTAAACAGGGAAAAATTATTTTATTTATATATACAGTGCGTTTCGAAATGATAGGTCCACCAGTAAAAACGAAAGTTATGCTGGTAAAAAAAAGTTTGTATTGTGTACAAAGCACTATTTTATAAACTACATTACTTCATTCAATGTAAAATAGCTCATAAATAATTTACAAATAATAGGAATAATGAGGGAAACTAAAAGAAGATGAAACAGCTGTTTCAAAAAGATAGGTCCACTGAACCACGCATCAAATAAATGTTGAATTAATAAGAAATTTTTCCGTTTTTTTTTCTGAATAAGCTCATAAATCCTATTTGGCATGGTTTCTACAAGTTTATGCAAACAATTTGTCCCGATTTTTGACCATTCGGAGGAAATAACCCTTTTTAAGTCTGCAAGTACTGTTGTACTGCCTTCTGCCTGCATACACTGCTCTTGCGAGCATACCCCACATGTTTTCTACTGGATTCAGGTCGGGGCTGCAAGGTGGCTAATCGATAATATGTGCAACATTATCCAGAAACCATTCAAAAGTGGACTTTTCAGAGTGCAGAGGAGCATTGTCCGGTTAGAACATGAAGAATGAGCCCCCAATGGGTTCTGATTGTGAGAGAAAATATTGTTCAAACAGCTTGTTATAGCCAGCAGCATTCAAACGATTGTTTACAAATGCTATATCAGTTTTTCCTGTCCCTCTGAATCGGGCACACACCATAACGGAACCACCATCAGCTTGCCTCTTCAAGAATATCTGTCTATCGTTGCGCAGATCGTGCCAGTAATAATGCCAACCATCTGGACTATCCAGGTTGAATTCCTTTTTATCACTGAATATCACACGATGCCTATTTTGTTTCCAGGACATCTCTTCCTGTGCGAATTTCAATCTCTTTTCTTTGTGCTTTTTAGTCAATTTCGGGGCCGCTTTCCTTTTCCCGTAAAGAAAATTGCCGAACTTCTTTACCGCTCTGTGGACTATAGATTTTGATATTGAAGGGTTTAGTAGTTTGGCCAAAGTGGATATGCTCATTATTTCTGGATTTTAGGTCCCTTACGATAGTGCTTCGTTGTAGGGGTGTCACTTTTGATTTGCGGCCAGATGATTTTTTACTGCTATAAGCATTTCCAAATAGCAAAAAAATGTTTGCAACACTTTGTGATCTGTTTAAAAGCTTACCTATTTCTCTGTTCGATTTTCCAGACTGTTTTAATGCATCAATTTTTCCCTGCTCAACCAGCGAAAGACTGCAACGACAACCCGTTTTGTTTGACTACAAAGTGCTGTTCAAATCTGTTTAAATACCTCCACAGCAGCAAGCATAATCCCGTAGTAAGACTAAGCAACGATACTTATGCAAATTTTTGGAAATAAACGTGGTTGGGGCAAAATTTCTGAAGGTGGACCTATCTTTTTGAAACGGTCTGAAAATGAAAATTTGCATCAAATAAGAAGAAATGATTCATTTTTTGAGAAATTTCATCAAACATAGTTTTAACAATTACAGATATATAATCACTGTCAAAAAAAGTGATTTTTATTCTCAATTAAGAGTCGAAATTTTGAAAAATAAGGGTGGACCTATCATTTCGAGACGCGCTGTATATATTTTAAAGTTAAGTAAGTGATCGTGAGATATTTCAATGCCTGTCTGTCTTGGTTACTCTCCCTATTCCAAACTTTTAAGGAAATACTCCTAAATTTTTTTTTTCTTAGTTATTGCCCTCTCTACATAACGACAACGTATATTTTGCATTTAGTTTTAGAAAATACTATTTTTTCATCTAACAAAAAGTTTATTATTGCTTAATGTCAGGTGTCAATACTTTTCTATTACTGTAATTTTACCACAGAGCTTTCAGACTACATCATTTCATTGAAAAAAGGCCTACTATAAGAGAATTGAAAAAAAAAAGTCCCTGCTAAGTCAAAAATATCATGCTTGAATTTTCATCTCCATGTCATAGAAGGAGTTTTTTTCACAAGGAAAATCGGCTTACAAAATCTGAATGAAATTTGAAAAAAATATTGTCAAAAAAAAACCTAAAAACGAAGAAAAATCGCATAAACAAACGAGCTATTAATTAATTGTGCTGAAGGCGAAATTATAGGTTAAAAAAAAAAGAAATCAGCGATGGTGAAATTTTAGCATTAAAAGTCATTATCACTACAGTTAATCGGTATTAAATTAATCGGTAATCGGTTACTTTAAGTATTAGAGAATCCTCTGAATGCATAACAAAATCAAAACTTGAGATGAATTAATACATCAAATGAAACGTTTCGTTTAAAGGAAACCAAGCCTCTGAATAATGTCTATTATAACACTAGTTGTTGATGTCGGCCATTATTTCGAAGCACCATTTATCTTGAAAGGTTAAAATTCCAAATGATTTTATTCTAAGAAGGAAATGTCGTTCCAGAAAATTTTAGTTTAACGGTACTTCAAACACGGAAAAAAGTCACATTGCTTCACAAATATTCCACTAAAATATGCTTCAAGCATTGAAACGAAAAAGTAGAAAAAAAAGAAAAAAACTTGCCGCTTGAAATGCTTTGTAAGGTTAAGTATTTTACGACACACCTTGAAAGCAATCGAATCGCGGTTAAAAAAACAAATTGCAATGATTTTTTTTTTGCCTTAAATGAAAACCGACGTGATGGCTTTATTCCACATTGTCTTGTAAAACTGAGGGCAGTTTAAGTGATTAACTCGACATTTTTTACCTTCTTTCCCTCCATACAGTTCTTGGATTTCTGTTAACCGGTAATACCTTTGCTTTTCTTTCTCCAAATT